>BMAT01005477.1:291160-303473 GCA_019649035.1 Elysia marginata | reverse complement strand
GTAGTAGTAGTAGTAGTAGTAGAGGTAGTAGTAGGGGTAGTAGTATTAGTAGTAATAATTTTGTAGTAGTAGTAATTGTAGTAGTAGTAGAAGTAGTAGCAGTAGTTGTTGTTGTTGTTGTAGTAGAAGTAGTTGTATTAAAAAGAGTTTTATAAAGCACCTTATCTTCTACTGATCTAAGCGGTTGACAGAGGTTCCTTGAAGAGTCATACCAACCAGATTACGTTCTGAACTCACGGAGGAGCACATTTTAAGCGCACCACCCTATTATACTTGCAAGATTTTTATTGCCCATAACCGAGTAACCATTTAAAGCCTGAGCATATTAAAGAAATATGTGTAAATGACTTTTCTCAAGGACTAAACGTCGGTCAGCTGAACCAAGGATTCGAACTCCAGACCACATGGTCTGAAATCAGAGGGTCTACTATTAGACTGTTTCGTGTCTTAGGCTACTACTAAGATGATAGAGTATAATTATATTGAAAAATATCAGGCTTGATATTTCGAAAACCGAATTTGCAAATTTTTGCCTGTTTGACGCAAGCTAGCTATCATTTCTGCTTGAAAATTACTTTTAAGTAGTAATATAAAACAGCAACATCTAAGATGAAATAAGTAGTATCCAGTTTTTGTTTCAAGATGCCGTATCTGTACGATACTTCAAAAGGTTTTCTATCAATTACATATGAAAGTTTTCAACTCAGTGTCAATTTCTTTTGAGTTTTGTGTTTATATTTTGAAATTTAATCAGAGTCAACTGGTAACAGAATATTGGTTCTTGAAAATGATAAGAATTTCTCGGGATCATTTTTAATAGTTTAGTTGGCTTTAATGTTGAACCGGAAAAGAAGAATAAATCAGCTTTCAAGTTTAAAAAAATGATTTACGAAATTTTAAAAAGTCTCTGTGCTTTAAATCGGTTCTCAAACTTATTTGTGGCTCAATTATCCTTTTTATGTGCCTCGGTGACACGTGATGCATCTTTAAATTGAAAAAAAAAATTGAAAAATCAGTAATTTTGTTTACCTTTTTGGCGTCTTTTTTAATCGCCTTGCGGATTTTTTTTTTTAAATTTTTATTTACTTTACTTTTTTCCTTTTTCAGATTTATAAAAAGAAGCCTGCCGTTTGATATTTACTTTGAGATGCTGAAGGTGACGCTTCGAAAAAAAATTGAAATTTTCTTTTCTGAATTAAATTGTTTTTTTTTTAAATCAGTTAGCACTTTTATCCAAAATTGAAAGAGGCCTAGCCCAAATGTCTGACAGAGACAATGAAAAATTCCATGGCATTCGCTTTACCGTACGCGGGCGTAATGCAGGCCCGATACCTATACTTTTCAAGACATTTTGAGAATAAAGGCCCAAACAAGATGCGCTCTCTTTTGGTCTAATTATATTAAAAACTAATCGAATACAGATCAGTAAGAAACTCTCGCTCTGATTTGTTTGCTTTGCGTTGTTTAGCTTAGTCCTTACCCAATAACGATTGACGCTTTACGCCCGGTTTGGTCTAAACATTAGTTCCTTGTGCTTAGATTGCCAAAGTGAACAGGTCTATTAACTAAAAAAAAGAAATAAACAAGAGCACCGGGAAAAAATAATCTGAAGATCCATCTCTTTTGTGCTTTCAGTAAGGTTGTAACACATAAATCTCTGAAAGTACTTTGATACGATGGGCCTGCCTCTGGCGTTAGAAACCAGTAATGTGACACCCCAACGCGGGTACATCTCACAAATCTCTACGTTTTTTAATTATTTTTGTGTGCGCCCGATAGGCGAAGATAAGCCTCAGCCAGCCTAAAACAAAATTCAATGTCAAAAAAGTGGTCTTATCAACTAGATCTACCCGTGGTGTGATTTTTGGCCTGCGCGACAGTAGCCTCGGCAGAGATCAGGTCATACAATTTTGACAGTGAAAACAGCTGCTACCTTTCATTCTCTGGTAAAGGATTTTTTTCAAATCATGGGGGCCTTGTGCCCTTCCGGGCTCAGGGAAACAGCCAGCAGTTACAGGTTAACAAAAAACGAGAATATCCAGTTGACAAAAAACAATCAATTTTAAATTCTTCCTCAGAGCCAAGGTCGGTCAGGAAATAACTATTTCTAGATATTTTTTGTTTTTGGTTGGGTTTTTTTTTCAACATAAGTTTGTTATGAAGTTTTAGAATGAACCAGGGCAACGATATGAATGAAACAATTCAAAAAGTCGATCAATTTTTTTTCCTGCAGAATTTAAAAAAATAAATAAATAAAATTATGCTATACAAATGGGCAGTAGAAATAAGGAAGAGACTAGAAATTTAAGAAAAAGGAATGAGTTTTCAACTATATAAGCGGAACTTTTCTATTATCAATCCGAGTGAGATTTTACTTTTAATGCTAGCACACGCTGGTTTTTGTTCTGGCACCTTTTTTAGAAATAAGTTGTTTGAACGACAATACAAATACGAAAATAACATGGGATTACTCGCTGTCTCTTTAATACAATCTTAAAACCGAGGCTATAGAATTTTATGATGATAAAATTTTTATTAAGCTCTTTAGCTTTTTAGTTTTATATGTTGAATCATTTATACCAATAAGAAACTAAAATCTAGATCTGCATTACCATAGATATAGACAACTTACAGTGTTTTTGAATGTTGTCTTCTAGCAAAGGGACCCTACTCTTGTTTTACCTTAAATCTGATTCCTTGTTAAATCATAAGTCCTGATTTACTGTTAAAAACGAAAAACGTATCTCCTTTTATCTCTAAATCGGACCTTTTGCAGTACAAATTACGCAGAATACCATAACAGTGTACTGGCTTTTTCAAAACAGTCCCTGATACCAGGGGGTAAATAAAACAGTCTTAAGCTCTAAAAATGTATTGGTATAGCATACAAGTAAGAGACTAAGGCATAGACATCATTGGTGCTCGAGAAATACAATCTGACTTTTGTGAGGTTCTTTCCGTACTGTCCATGTTATATTTCTTTTACCAAGATAGGCATAGCATGTCAAGCTTTCTAAGATACTCTCATGATCTAGTATTAGTAGATGGAATAACGATACTTAAAAAGTCTGCCATACTATCTTACTCTCACACAAGTGGATATACACTGGAATCAAAAGAGGACAAAGCAAAAAAATTATATATAAGCCAGAACCTTGTTCTAAAAGCAAATTGAGCATAAATCTTCAAGAGCAAATGGGGTTTTTTTGGTTCACTAAGAGCTAAAATTGAAAACAGGAGTATGTACTATTGTAGCGTGAGGTAATATAGTTCCATTATGTTGTTGTCTATAAATTGTAAAAATTTCAAAATGAGCTTGGTTCTAACTTTTGATAAGTCTTACCATATTTGTTCCATTTAAATGTGCAAATAAAAAAATGATTTAAGGTTACGTTGTTTTTTTTTTCCTGTTGTTTTTTTTTTGTCTATGAGAAAATTAGCGTATGTAATTCATTTGCGTGCGTTTATTTGGTCATTTTATTAGTTTTGTTATAAATAAAAGAATGGATGTGCTCTGCGTCAGAAATAAAAGGCTTTGACTGAAAGAGAAAAAATAAGATTTTTCTACATTTTTACATCTTTTCTATGACAAAAACTTCGTTTCCGCCAATCAATCTTTTTTTCTATACAAACTTATACTGCGCCTGTTAGTGTCTAGCTTAGTAAAAAATACCAAAAAACCACTCCAAACGTAGGTCTAGAAAACAAAGAGTGGGGAGAAAGGGGAAAAAAAGAATAAAACAATGTAAGAATAGAACTTGCAGTCCTCGCTTGAGCCTTCCTCTTTTCAAGACAAGAATTTAGACGAATAAATCCCTATAAACCAATACGCTAGCAAAAGTCGCCATCCTCGACTACCCTTACTTCGATTCACTCCCACAGGAGCCTATACCTCTTTGTTCTGACATGCCTTGATCAAGACTTGTACGACCACTCAGCGCCCAATTTTTTACATCCATAATTCAGTTTGCGCAGCAGTTTCCGCATCCGTTCACGTTTTCCCGCGCCATCAACGTCTAATCTCACGCCATCAACGCGCAATCTCGCGTCTTCTCGAACCATTCCCTCTAAGACCATCCTGTTCGTAGCTTTGTTCCCCAAGGACACAATTTCTCCATTCTATCTTTATGCAAATTGACCCCAATCACTGAAATCACAGCTTCGTCTTTTCTAGAGGGCTTTCCGTTCTAAAGTCAACTCTACATTTTCACAGAAATACCATCATGCCCCACCCCGTCCCAATTCCCGTCAGTTTCACCCCGGTACCCATCCCTACGCTTTCCCTACCACTCACTCTCAGCTTTGGTTCAGTTATCCCCTGCCTATACTGTCTCCTTGTCTCGAGTTTCGCGTAAAGTGCTCATTCGCAGAAGCAAATGAAATACATTAACTGGAATAGCTCAACTGATTTCTACCCTTGAGCTTCGATGGACAAGTCAAAAGTGCTGTCTGGGTGGGTCGCTACATGGCCCTCACTTCTCGGTTGCCACCTATCTCTTATCCTGTTCGTCTTCTAAATTTCGCGATGTATTCTTTTTAAAATAAGTTTGAAATCGAATCTGTTTATCGCTTACATTTTGATTTGGTTGTAATGCCTTGAAATTATAGTAATCAGTTCAAAGTCACACTATCTGACCTTCAATGTTAAAATGATGGGTTGAGAATGAAATAAAAACTCTGAGATAGTACAATATGTCGACAATGCTAGCTACATTTTACATATAAAGGGCAATTAGGTTTATACGCCATTTTTACCTTTTTATTATATTTTTTTATAAGTGTAAGAAATGGTTTGCTTTTTTAGAGATGAACGCCTGTTAAATTTTTTCTTTTCTTTTCCTGATTGACAACTAGGAGTGGAAACACAAAGGTATATCACAGCATCAATTTTAAAGGGCATGTCTCATTTCTCCCTGGAACCATTCGTTTGGTTTGGTGGAGGTTGAGGTGATTTTGATATGTACGACACAGAGACGCTAAAAAAAGTTAATTAAGAGGCTTTACTTAACAAAGAGAGTGTTGTAACAGATTATTAAGAAATAATGTTATCAACAGTTTTTTTTTCGTTTTTAGACAAGTTGCAATTTTTATTATTTTGCTTAGAAGGCATAAGCACAGAAAATTTCGAGTTTTTGTTCTTCCCTCAATGATTTTCTTTAATTCCGATTTCACGTAAACCATCAGCAAAAATTTATTACATTGTTTTTCGTATATCGAAAAATAAATAGACTTAAGATGTTATGTGTAGTCAATGCACAATGTGTATGATTGTGTCACATAAGTTTTTTTTATCTGAACTAGCCAAAAAATCAAATTATAACTTAGTTTCGTGGAAAAAAAATGTTTGCTTTAAATAAAATATTTGTTGGTGACCGATCAGTTGTTTGCTGCTTTTTTCTTGTTTTTTTTTTTGTTTGTTTTCTTTTCTTTTATGCATGAAGTATCCTAAATTGTTCAGACTTCGTTTCAACTCTATAACTACTTCATACATGATTTACTAGTAGTTGGCCAATACATCAAGAATTAATTTTCGCTTCGATTTTAAAAGTATCTCATACATAAAGCACTATTAAAGATCAATATATCGAGAATTGATTCAGTTCGATGTCAAAAATACATCATACATGAAGCATGTCTAGCTCTTAACCGATACATCGAGAATGAACTATCTATCTAAAAGCACAAACAGTATTTCCGGCATCAACAAGTAATTCTCGAGATATCGGCTAAGAACTCGTGCTTTATATATGAAGTATGCAAGCATCGAAGTGAATACATTCTCAATAAGCACAGATACTTACTTTTGCCTGGGATACTGATTTATTAATAGAATAATTACAATAAAACTGCAGAATGTTCTCTGCTTTACGGGCTGGAAATTTTAGAAGATTGCTTTTCAAGTTGTGTGTAATAAACAAAAAAAAATAAGACAACCCAATTTTACACACATTTGTACTTGAAATTGTTTTTGTGTCGCATAATTTTTGTGAACAAGGCAACATGAAACGTATTTCTTGATTTTTTTTTTCAGTTCAAACAAACACTGTGTAAAAATAAGGAAGATTCTTCTTGAACTGAAATATTGCGATTCATTGCCTTTATCTAACAAAAAAACTCATCTATCTTTATAGGATCAAAATCTCTTTTCCTTTGCATATTTTAACACTAATACTCGAGTCAATCCACCCCCCCCCCTTTTTTCCTCGGAAATAAAATTGATCCCTGAATCTTTTCTTGCGAAGCATCTAAGAAATCAACTCTAATTCAGGCCAGACCTCGTCACCCAGGCTTCGTCTCGACTTGTTGACCCGGTCTGTTGAGACACTGACTAGCCCTACCTCTTATCATTACCAGTGGTATTGATTTGAGAAATTCCCACGTCTCGCTAGTTTCTATTTCAAATTGAAGGCCTTCAGTCCATCCATCTGCTGGATTGGCATAGCTTTTCTTTTTTTTCATAATCGATTTTGGCTTGGAATTTGAGTCAAAAAAAGAAGACCGAACCGTTTGCATAGTTTGCACGAAAAAAAAAAGATCTCAATACATTGAAAAGGATATGAAAAGGAGTCTGTGTGAATTTTTCTTCGTCGCATGATCTGAGAGGCAATCGAGATAAACAGTCTCTCCTTTTAAAAATCAATTTTATAATCTCTTGACTTTGTACATTGGGCGGCTTGTGAACTAATTGACATTATCTAGGGGTAACAGAGAGAGAGCGAGATAATGAGAGTGAGCTTGAGTGAGATAGACGTCGACAAGTAGACATAAAAATAAAAGTTGACATCGACAAAAAGGCAGTCAGAGGAGCAGGCAGACAAAGAATGACACAAAATCAGAACATCAAGAACAAGGGTGTAAAAAACAGAGGAATTCATTAGAAAAGATATTTAATCAGAGAAATACGTTAGAGAGGCCGATTGGAAAATCAACAGTTATTAGGAACTAGCTGGGTACCCGGCTTCGGTCGGGTTAAAATGGAAGCATATATATTGGAGACATAAATGGAAGAGATATAAGGATAGAGAAAGGATGAAAGACATGCCTAGAATTGGAGGACATATTCACATAAAACTGTCCTCGCATTAAAGTATTTCCTTGAAGACAACATTTCTGCTGCACTTGGATAATAATAAGGATACTATTAGAGAAGTAGGCCTTCAATATTCTCTCTCTCCCCCCTCCCCCATGTTCGTCTGTTCATAATAGTTTAGTTCTACTTTTATTTTGTCACGAGCCTGTGTTTCTTGACGTCGGCATTTTTTCAGGTAACTGTTTGATTTCCCTGTCAGGCTTGTCTAGATCGTCGTTAAATCGTTTGTATTTTTCGCATTAGTAAGCAAATACTTTTTCCTGTGCATGCGCGTCGACAGGGTTTCCCTTATTTTTGTTATGATAGACTTCTTTGCTAGTATATAATATTTCTCTGACACACACAACTTGTATATTTTGTTTTGTTGAGTGCTTTTGATTTTTTTATGATTTCCTATGATATTTTGAAGTCTTCTTTGTTTTCTTTGAGTCTTCTATGTACTCACTGTGAGTTCTGTCTTACTTTCTGTGGGATAGCCTGAACCCAGGCATATGTTGGTTGTATCGCGGTTTCAATGTATTCTCAGTTATGCCTATGTAAGTATCTACTGTGTTGGTACTAACGTATTTTTTTCCAAAGTCTTTAATCATTTTTTTCATCCCTCTTATTCTTACCTATCAAGATTTCTTTCTTTTTTTTTTTTTAAAGAACTTCAAAACTTGTGATCTCATACATTTTTAGAGAAGAACAAGAAACAGAGGAGTTAGAGGCCCTACAGATGCTTTTAATTTATGTTGGTCACGAAATGCGATTACAAGCTTCAAAGCAACGTAGATCTGCGTAAATTGTTTACAAATTGCTTTCCTCTGGGTTCTTTATCGGTTACATAAAGATGCAAGCTAAGGACATTATTTTCTTTTTCGATAGGGGTTTTCATCCTCTAATTTTCCTTTTTTTTAAATTGTGTAAATTTTTTTAAACTTTATCGCTCTGTTAGGAAGTGTAGTGAGCTACCTTTGTGTAGCTTATTCTTCACTTCGCTGTTATTACCGTTGTTTTCATATGTTTTGACTCTGAGTCAAACATGACTGTGTTTTTTTTTTAATAAAACGACGTGTTTTGAATCATATCAGTTTGCGGATAATTCAAACCTCAGAGGTACAACATTTTAACTTCTAAAAATTCAGTAAACAGTACATAACAAAAGTATAAGATCCGTAATCTTAATACTTAAAGACAAATATTATTATAGAACAGCACAAGTTCGAGCTGTATGGACTCGACTCTAGTTCGACAAACAGGTCTACAAGTATTATAGGGGTAATCTGTCTGGGGAAGAAACCAATAAGTGTTTTTATCGATTTCAAAATATTTAATGTGGCTGCATTAAAATTTTATATTAACTGATTGTTACGATACTGATTGACCTTTTTAAAGCCAGCTTTTGAACTGAATTCTAAATACGCTTTACGTCTCACATGATCTAGAATCGTACCTTGTTCTCCTTCAATCAATATTTAATTATAGACGCAAAGCAACCAAAGCTAAATGAGGCACAAGCCACTCAGACTTGTTTTGAGTTTGAAGCTTTAGGTATGAGAAGTTCTTCTTAAAAACAGTGATGTATCTTTAAACTTAAACTAAAGATACAGATCTTGTTAAATTGTTGTCATTACGCTGTAAATGAAAAGCACTTTCTTAGAAAAGTATTTTTATTTAAGCCTGAAATACCATAAGCATTTTCCAATATTGATCTGATATAAAGGAGTTCAGAATTATTTCCCTGCACTGTTAAAAGATCGTTATCTAAATGGTATTTTAAAAATATTGCTTGCATCCCTTTAGATATTGAACATGGGTTTACAAAGTTTAACGGTTTGAAATTTTAAAAAAAACATAAGTGGAAGTAAACGTTAAATTTACTTTTATTTTTTTAACATTAGATAAAAGCGGTTAACTTAAAAAAATAATTAATGATTTCAAATGCGCTTAGATTTTGATAAAGAAAAGGTTAATACAATCATATTAACTGCTGTTTGTATAATGATTTTAAGTCTCTGTACATAATAAAGAACTCAAATAATATGTTTTACGCAGATTGAGTACACACAATACCTTTTTCCATTAAAACTGTCAAGAATGTGGTTACAGTAGTTTTTATGTATATTGTGTGCTGTCCAACCAAACTGACAACTGAAACCTTCACACAGTCCCTGACTTAATGATCACTTCAGGGAAGTAATTTGTCTATCTGAACAACTTACATTATTAATCTCAATGTTAAGTCTAACTAAGACAGTCTCATGTAGAAATAGGAGGTTAGAAAAGTAAACTTAGAAAAATAAAGAACGGAATCCCACAAGGCTCAGTTATCGCACCAGCCCTGTTCAACGTTTATATCAGGGACATGCCTGAAACACAGTCACTCCAACTAGGCTACGATTGAGTGCTAACGCCAATCCAAAGACTGGACAGAAATAATCGAAGAAGTATTTAACCTAAATATCACGAACCACTATTTTGACGCATGGTATAAACAAAAAAATTAACAAAATCGGTATCTTTATTAGAGACCTTAAGCACACGCACCGTGTCTCACTACGCGTACGTGAAAATCGGGAAAGCAGAGCAAGGAAACCATAAAAATAATGAAACCAGTTTCTAAAAATAGACTCACAGACGTTCCCGTCATGCTCACGCGTTGGCTGCTTAAAGTCTGTAATATTACATCTTGATGACCGCCAAGCATCAAAGAAACTTGACATATAGGTTGAAGGTATTTCACTTCCTGCAGAACAAACTTCAAAATATCTTGGAGTTACACTAGATAGACAACTCATCGATATGAAACAAGTTGCAGGAAATGCCTTCTCAAAAAATTAGCAGTAACATCTTGGGGCGTCGTCCAACGAGCATCCGAACATCAGCCGTGCCCTCTGCTACAGAGTAGCGAAATACTGTGCAGTATTAAATATCGAGGTGCCCTAAAGGTTTCGAAATGAGTTTGATCATAGTAAACTAAACTTAAGTATAGGCACTATTTGGACCCAGAGTTCTCGCACCAAGCTCATTGATGTTATATTGAGAGATCTCATGAGACCAAAGACAGGCAGTATAACACCAACACATGTTCAGTGATTTCCATTCAATAGCTCAATAGCCCCAACTCATATCAGAAGAAAAGACATTTAGACCTACCAGAAAATAATTTAAAGAACAAAGGAATTGCCAGATGATATGTCTGTCAATGAAAATTCAACGAATGCCCAAACAGCAGCAAGATTATATTCCTGAAGGTAACCCATCAAATCGGAACTCAAAGAGTAATTTGCAACAGAATAATGGCAAACTGAATGGGAGCAACATATTCCACCACGTGACACCATCATTGATGACGTAACACAGATCCTCCTTGGCTTTAAATTGCAAAAAAATATACTGGGTCACTTTAAACAGACCCCTTACAAAACGCGACAGGACTGCCTATAATATACATAAACGGCGACTGAAGCACCCCCTAAATAATGTGCCCACGACGCAAAGAAGAAATGCAAACAACAGACCACATAGTCGTCCTGCATTGCCCAATAACTTAACTAGAAGGAGGATGTGACACAGTAAAGACTGCACATGATGCATTCACAATCAGGATTGAAAATTTCAATCTGCAGGAGTAAACCAGCCATACTTGACTGCTATCATTAAGATTTTTCAAGAGTAGTAACATCTGTTAAAGTAGCATAAACTTCACAACCTCTATTTCTTAAAACATCCGTGGCAGATTCATCGGTACAGATTCTTGTTAATTATTTGACTGGATATCTTTTTTTCAGGTGTTTATTAGTAAAAAACATTGTTTCTTACTCAGAAAATTTTGCTTTTGGGCCAAAGTTGTTTGTTTCCTTCACAATCTGTTGAAAGCGTTTGAATTTCGTCCGGAGGAGTGGAGCTGCAGCATCATACAGTTTCTAGTGCGTCCAATCCTGCAAGTTTTCCGTCCTTGGATTCAATGTCTTTAAAATACTTACAAAAGGTGCAGTCTTCGATTATGTGAGTCTTTTGTGTTTAGTATGCGATTGGGCATTGCCTTTGACTTTTCAAGCTTTGAAGAATTTTTATGTTTCTTCTTTCTTCCAAAGACTGAATTTCACTGACTGAATCCATTTTTCGATTTATGGAGGAGTTATCTCAAAATAAAAATGAAAAAGCTACAAAAATGAATTTAAATATCGAGGTGCCCTAAAGGTTTCGAAATGAGTTTGATCATAGTAAACTAAACTTAAGTATAGGCACTTATTTGCCTATTAAGTTTTCTCAATGCCTTTACTGAACAAATATCTAATACACGTTGATCGGCTGAACAGCCCCCTTTATACTTCTAAATAAACCATCACTACATAATGGGGCAAATGTCATTGAAAAACTGATGAGAATGTCTTTAAACAGCCTCGTTCATTCATCCTCAGAACAGGAATGCTTGCTTAGTGCAACGATATTTCTCTTTGCTGCAACGTGTCCAAAATATAATACAATTTCGGACAATTAGGGTCAATTTGTTTATAACATAGTGGAGGCAACCACTGCGCGATTAGGACTGAAAGATTAAGGAAGCACAGTAGCCACATGTCTTTTTTATCGAGTGTCGATGCTAAAGATTCTGAAGCTAGGTCGATGGTTCGAGTCATACCGATAGCAAGCATTTTCTCAGCCATTTTTTACCGTAAGCTTTTTTAATCCAGTACTAATTACATGTTTGGTCAAACGAAATCCTAATGTGTGACTCCATTGAGTTCAAGCTTCCAAAATCCCAAATAGTTTGTCCAGAAGATTCGCCGATACCTGGTACCAGTCTTGACATCCCAGGAAATGAGATGCTCCTGACGTGAGTCTAATCTCATGACGCTCGGCCGACTACAGTATCTAAATGACGTAGCTTGGAGCTAGGCCTTGAGTCAAGTTTCTCTGATAACAGACCCACCGAAGACCAGATGCACGGATCGGGTAAGTCAATGAATCCGTCTATTTCTTTTTTCTTCGATCAATAGATAACTTTGATTTAGCGCGGAGTGAGATCTAAATGCAAAGTACTTAATTTAAAATAATGTTAATGACAAGCTATGGAGATACGAAACGGAAGGCCGTGAACAGAGAAAAATGGAGAAACATGGTTGCCAACCTTCGGACCGAAGACGGCACTTGATTATTATTAGTATAAATTACTTATAGCCCCCTCCGTCTGTCTGTCTGTCTCTCTCCCCTCTCTCTCCTCTCTCTCCCCTCTCT
>BMAT01005477.1:254087-272451 GCA_019649035.1 Elysia marginata | reverse complement strand
TCTATCTATCTATCTATCTATCTATCTATCTATATTTTTTTAGAGTACATGGTCTAAAAAGTGCTCAACTTGTTAAAAGGAGATTATAGAAAAATTAGTGACCACTAGGAAGGCCTAGCTTACGATAGGTCTGTTTCGAGTTCATTGCTTTCTTTAGGTAAGGTTTGTTATGGTCTGTTTCGAGCTTGTTTGCTGTAAGGTAGGCCTTCCTGGTCGTCATTAATATAGCTATCTATATACGTATCTATCTCTTTCAAGTCTTTGTGGCATAAAAACTAAAATTTTCATCTACAGGTCTACAGTCTTCTGACGATTGCTGTTTTGTGAAGACATTTTCCTGAAGAGCAATGAGAATCATGCAAAACGCAGATAATGCTTAAACAATAGAAAATAAAAACTCATGGTTAGTAGGAGTATTAACAGGAAAAAAACACTGTTGTCGCATACTCAACTTGTTTTAATTAGGTCAGTGCCAGCTTCGTTGGAAATGAAAAGCCGTATGCCTGTCGATTAAAAAAGTACTAGTTCTTTTTTGCAACTAGATAAGTATGCCATCGTTAATTTTTGAGTTGCAAGTTGAAAGAAATATTTTTTTATGGGAAAAGGAATTAAAGGAATTTAGTTTATAGCAACATTAGATATAAAATTATTAACAACCCAATGTCTTTCTTTGTAACCTTTTTTTGTAACTAGCCTGATAATTTTAAGATAATCTAAAGTCATTTTAATTGTTCATTAGACAAGGGCGCTAAATACAAAATATACCAACCTTCATTCATAACCAAAGGGCGCTTACTTCTAATATATCAATCGAAATTTATAAACAGTAGTATTAACTCACGATTCATCATTTCTCATTCGTTATACAGGGACGCTTAATCAAAATACATGGATATGGAAAAAAATTAAAATTCCACAGCTAGTTTGCTTTCAAATGATTTTAATTCAAATGATATTCCGCACAAAAATCACATGCACAACAAATTATTCACATTTTTTTAAATTCACCAGACTGGTACACAATATATATCTTACAGGAACGAGCTTCACTTCAAATATTGGAGACAGCGAGAATCTAACAAAACAATACATGTCATCTCTTACTGGTTGAGATTTGCAACTGTTCTGTAATATTGAGTGCACTGATGATACAGAGAATCATGCACACACCAAGAACAACACCCAAACAGCGTACAAGCTAATTCACGAGCCTAGTGAAAGGAAAAGCTTAATATACAAAAACTTTATTTTAAAATTTTTATAACAATCAACGTATTAGGGTCAAATACATGTATATCCAAAAGTGTTTTCTTTAGTGTAGACATTATTTGAAATAAAAAGAACGATCATGCACAAGTCGCCATTTTTAGTAATAGCCCTTTAAATAACAAACTATTATCAAACATTTTATTTTGTGTTTTGTTCGTAAATGAAACGTCCCACTAGCACTGTATAAAATTGCTGGACTCCAAGAATTTCAAAATGAATAAAGAAATATAAAAGTTTCAACTTATTAAGCTCGTTTAAGTTTTAGGAGAATATTAATGACTGTGTGTGAGAGAGACTTTAGCAAAGTTTCCACCTCGCAGAAAACAAGAATCTAGAACAAGTTAGGATAGCCAGGTCTTAACGCCTGTTGTCCTCAGTCTGGCCACTACGTCTTACTTTGTGCTTTGCATTGCCGCTCAGAGAAGCGTTCATTTCTTTTGTTCAACTGGGGGACTTTTTCTGTTACAGCTTTGGCTTACTATTATTGCGGCACAAAGTATGTCTGAGGCAGCCAAGATAAAAAAGTCGATGGTCAGGAATGTTAATATGTTTAGTTTCAAGCTTTTTCTAAAGTTGAATTCTAAACCGCATAGTCTAAAATATTTTAAAAATTGAGTATTTCTGTTTTCTTAGATGTATCATATTAAAGCAGTTTTGAAGTAACTTTTTGTCTAAAATCAATAAAGGGCTCTTGCTGAAAAATTCAAAGTGACTTGTGTATGATTCTCATTTTTAGCCGCAGTTAACATTTAAGAGAAGTAAATACACATTACAGCTGCTGTAGCAAAGCCCACGTGACTGAGAAGCCACAGAATTGTTTCAACATTGTTTATATCAGTAATCATATCAATCATACACACACCATCCAAATAAAATAGACAAATTGGTTTTACTTTGAGGCAACCAAAGTATTGCAGGCAAAATTTAAAGTTTTGGTTCAAGCCTACTACTTTTAAAATTTTTGTATAAAATTCTACATCAATATCAATATATTTTTAAGCATACGTCTAAACGCAAATTTCCTGAAAACGTTGAATAAAGAATTATTATTATTAATAATACTATTATTTGTATTATTATTATTATTATTATTATTATTATTATTAAGCTTTTATCGAGTTGTAAAAAAAAATATTTGTGTGCCCTCTGTAAGAATCTAGGTATCCTACACTCTAAACATTTTTTTTCATAGCACGGTTCATTATATCGCAGACATGAGTTATTAAAAGAGCTCTAATTCAAAACTTAACTCAGCGACTTGTGCCTGATTTTACACTGATTGCCTCACCATTACAGAAAGAAAACAATAAACCTGTACATGTAGTTTACAAATTTAGAAACATAAATAAACTGAATAGGAGTTATACTACAGCATCACAGCGTTCACTTTGACTTGAGGGTAGAACATTTTGCTCATGCGTGCACCAGTAAAGTCATCAGTTTACAACTCGGAGGGCAATTGTAAAGTCTCGCGTTAACAACTCTACACGCATCAGTAAAGTCATGTTTACATCTTTACACACATCAGCAAAGTCATAATTATGTTTACATCTCCACACGCATCAGTAATGTCATGTCTACATCTCTGCGCACGTCACTGACATCATGTGTTAACATCTCTGCGCGCATCAGTAAAATCACGTTTTTACAGCTTTACACGAGTCAGTCGCGCGCGTCAGTAAAATGATACGTTTACAGCACAGACCTCAACCTATTTACAGCTATTTGTGGTTTACAGCTCCGTCGGCTATAGTAAAGTCTCTCGTTAACAGCCATATACGCATCAGTAATGTTGTGTGTTTTTATCTCTGCTCGCGTCAGTAAAATCACGTGTTCATGTCTCCGCGCGCGTCAGTAAAGTCACGTCTTCACGTCTCCGCGTGCGTCAGTAAAGTCACGTCTCTACGTCTCTGCGCGCGTCAGTAAAGTTATGTGTTCATGTCTCCATGCGCGTCAGTAAAGTCAAGTGTTCACGTATCTGCGCGCGTCAGTAATGTCATACAATTTACATCTTTGTATAGTTATGCATTGTGGTTGTGTCGTCATTGAAACGAACAAGATTTATGATATGTTTCTCAATCAATGAATAAATTAATTCAAAAGCAAATCGAGCTATCACACAATATTGAAATAGCATAAAGTCCTAGATTCATTATCATCGTTTTGAAGCGGCATTAGCTATAATTGATAACTATATGTTTAAAGCCCTCAAGTTTTTATTATGCTTTTATAATTTTTATCTTTAAACGGCAGTTTACATCTTATATCAAATTTTGCCATCGTTTTCGTTCAATACCTATTGTTTGTATTATTTTGACTTCATATACGTAGCATTGATTTTGATTCATACACAACTAGCTAAACATCTTTTGATTTTCGTTCAATAACATTATTTTCCTGCTTTTTGGATCATCCGTATGAGATACCTAGATCTAACTAGTTTTTTTTTTCACTTTAAGCCACAATTTAGAGTGAGGTGAAATGTCTTAAACTTGAATCAGATATTGGTATTACTTTTAGGCCCAAATGTAATTGGAGCAGAATATTGTAAAACATAGATTTCATTAAATTGAACATGAAATCTAGTGACAGGCAACAACAATGAATCTAAAAGTTAGAAATAATTCTTTTAGATTGGGCAACATGTATTAACATACAAAATCATACACGAAAAAATTTACTTTCAACTACCGTCACTTGGTAAGTCAGCGGATTAAATTCTCCCCTCCCCCCCCCCCAAATCGATAATTGAACCGTTCATTTTTTTGTTTTACAAAGTAGTTCAATATTAAGTTATCCATGAAAATGAATGGAATTATATGAAACGACATCGATATAAATCGTGAAAAGATCAAATAATTTAAACCAGAACCAACATTTACGAAGTTAATTATTCTTTCCATGCAGTAAGTATTTGGGGCCTGCGTTGCGACTCCTCTAATTTGGCACCGATTAAACATGACTATAGTATAATGAAATGTCCATTGGGTTTGGGAAATAGAGCAGTGATACCACAAGCTGTTATTACCCTAACTCTTTTGTGTCTTGTTTTAGGTTTAACCCAAATGTAACTATTTCTATTGGCGTTTTTCGGCATGGATTCCATTGACCCTTTTGGGGTTGAAATGCAATTCAGTGTTAAATATTTTCAGGCGGTTATGTGATACATTAGGTTTGTTTTTGGGTTTTTTTTTCGTTGATTTGTGAAGAAACCCAATGACAGTTATTACCTTCAAACACGGTTCAGATGTATTTCGGTGAATCACTTCTCTGACACAGAATCACATACGCTTCGGGTTGTCAGGACTGAGTTATCAAGAGTTCATATCGTGCACTGAGAGCCAGAAAATACGAGTACTATGTCCATTTTCTTCAAAATTCCAAAAGTGACATAGCACTGAGACCTCTGTTCATTGTTTTCTCTTCTGTAAAATTAACGCAGTTACGTCCCATCAGTTAATTCACAACGGAGATTTCGGATATGTTTGTGTCCAATAACATTTAAATTTAAAAAAAGGATTCATTTTTTTCATTAAAAAAATTTTGGACATGATGTAATAATTTATGGATGCCAGTATGTGAATGATGATGGTTCCATCATTTAATATCTTTTTAATGTTTGAAAATAGTAATCGTAGCCATAGCAACTATGTTAGACATGCCTTAAACAGTTCAATTTGAAACACATGTCTTCTCCAAGTGTTTTAATCAGTTGATATTAAAGAGGTTTTATCTTCATTTTAAACAATTTTAAGATACAGAAATTCAGAGTTTGATATTGTTTATGGAGTGCTCAGCCAAAACAAAACAGTGTTACGTACCAAAATGTATTGTAAAATGATTTTAGATCAACAAAAGGGTGGTAGTAAAAAAACCCTTCTCATTTCAAATGACATTATTGGAGACGAAAAAAGTTTTAATCTTCATTTTTTTTCATTTCTCTCGTTTTGTTTCTTAAAGGAGTTATTATGCGACGAATTATCAAAAATAAAAATCTATTCAAAATTTAGGCCTACTTGTGATAAATATTACATTGGTAAACCCAATAGAAAGCATGCTTAGGCCGTTAAGCGAATTCAGTCGTAAGTTATAAGCGACTTTTGACAGAATCATAATCTAGAACTTTATCTTGTAATCTTAACCTAATCGACATTTTTTTTAGTTTTCACTCCAAAAATTTGTTTCGTTTCCTATATATTTACACTTTCCTCAAATATCATGAGCTCACGAGTGGTTGCTTTTTTGCATTCTCCTTATTTTAGAGGTACATTTAGGTACCACTTCTTAGGGCAAGGTAACAACCGACCTATTGTCACAGCCTTGGTTGATCTTATGAAACCATAATTCTCTATTGAGCTTGCATTTTCAAAAATGAAATGACTTTCTGTCTGAATGGGTTTTTTTTATTATCTCTAGGAGAGTGGCCTCGTGATATAAGCGCTTTATGATTATCATACAAATCTACAGTAAACACCTTTGAGGTACGCTGCCAATCTAAATCAGTATTACTATCATGATTTTGCCCATAACGATAAGATCCTCTTATTTCAATTTTAGTCAGAGTCCTTACTTTGAAGTCCTTTATCTAAAAACTGGTGACAACGTAGAAAGAAGCTTTTTAGTGTCACCTTGCTATATGGCGCCGAGCGAGCCGAAATCTTGAACTAAGGATGATTTTGATTGGCTCCTGGATAACAGGTTGTCACTCTTTATTGGAAGGCCAAGAATGAACTTTTTTCATGTAAACAGTCTTTGCATTTTGTAGATGTCATCTTTTTCATCCACAATTTTTTTTTAAAAGTAGACAAGTTATACCCCGAACCATTGGAACACAGTTAGATTCTGATAGCTAGAAAACATTGATTTGTTTAGCTCTGATGGGGTAAAAATATTCGTACATAGAACCCTTCTAATGTCACATCATGAGTTTTTGGACACACATTTTGTTCCATTACTCATGACCACACGTGCGTGTTGTTTGGATAGAATATGCATTCGTCTGAGTAGAACATTCTGTCACGTTTTTACTGATTTTACAGCTCAACCAGTTAATAACTGGTTAGGAAGATTACATTTCTATGAGAATATTTTAGCATACATCTTTACTTGAATATGGATTATTTGTAGATAATGTGCATATATCGCACCGTCAGAACCTGCAAATGATTTACATTATTTTGTTTCACAAATGAGCATAGGTCTATCATGTCATGTTTAATTTACAGATTCGTGAATACATAAAAGTAAGTTAAATTTTTTATTCACTTTCAAATTTTACAGAGAATAGTATTTTATCGGTCGGTTGACGAAACGGGGGCACAGGCCTATATTTTTTAAGAGTCGGTGAAATTATAATTCAGCCATGATAGGAAATCAGCCTGAGAAGAACTTCACTGGCGGCAGAACAGACTTCTCTGAAAAGGATGAGAGAAGGGGGGAGAGGGAGACAGACAGACAGAGACATAGACAGACAGACAGACAGAGGGAGAGACTGAGAGAGAAACCTCGTGCGATTCCTGTACTTTATGTCATGTATGAGTACAGTTATGTCTATAGTATAGGCACAAAACTACCAGATCTACATACAAATCACAAAATGAGACGTTTTGCGGCTTAACCCGATTTAGCGGTACTGTCGGAAGCGCCAAAATTGAATATATATGTGGTTAAAACAAATTTGAATTTGTTTACAGTAAATGAGTACGCAGCTCTTCAAATTATTCAATCAATGAAAATCTATATTGACTTAAAGCGGAAATATCGGCCATTTTCTCGAGCTGACCTGTGCAGCAAAAACGTCTTATGCTGCCGTATCGGTTAGCCTTTCATTTTACATTATTTGGTTTTGGTTACACCGGTCAATCTCACAATATGCTGGCATAAGTTTTTGTCCGAAGGAATCGTAGATCAAAAAGCTATCACCCCGATCATAAAAGAATAATGTCACATTTTTTTATTTTTTGTCGCCTAAACAGTCTTCTTGCAGTAAATAAAACGCTTTATCAAGCCGCTTAACCAATCTTCTGGCAGTAAAATGCTTTACATTGCTGCTATAAACAGTTCTCCTGCAGTAAAACGCTTTACCATGCTGCTTAAGCAGTACCTTACGGCATCTTTCACTTACTTTTCAGAAATGTATTGATCTTTGGTGGTTAAAAAAAAGTCAGACATTAGCAGTGTTAGTTTGCTGAGGTACTTCAGACAAAACATTATGATTTAACACATTTGAATTATCTTGGTGGTACAGCCAGGAATAGCACTTTGAATGGTTAGAGGGTGAAGGTCGTATGTTTTCGCGCTGAACTCTTTGGTAGCCTCCCAATAAAGTTAAAAGAAATACTTTACGTATCGTTTAGCCTAGTGTAACGCAATAGTGAGCATTTGAACTAATGTCATTCAAAGATGTCAGGGTAGAAACGTTTCTATCTTTCCCTGTACTAAAAAAAATTATTCATTTCTTCTTTTTCAGGGTGAAAGCTTTTCGGTCATTGTGTGCCAAATACTCTTGATGAAACTTTATGAGGCGATATGTACCAGACCAATAAAAGACTCATGCATCATACTGTTAACGGTTTCAACATTCAAGCCAGTTCTGATTGCAGCGGTAGTCCAGGTAACTATGTGCTTGGCTCACTGGACAGTCAGGTTGTCTCTGGAGCCGACAGGTGCCATCTCCAGGTTGGACGTGGAGTCGCTGTCCTCCGACATCCGACTGTAGTACTTGAGGCCGCTCGGCTTGATGAACGTACTCTCTGTGTCCACGACCATCTCTTTCTTGGAAAGCCAGATCCAGGACTCGGGCTTAGCGGCTGATGTCACGTCATCGGTTCAGCAGGGTGGTTTAGTGGGTCACGTGGTTGGTTGAGTAAGATGGGTCACGTGGTTGATTAAGTAGGTGCGTTTGGTGGCATGGTTAAGTTTGTGGTTCATGGTGGGTTGGTTGGGTGTTTGATTCATGTGTGGTCGTTTCGTTTTTGCGATTTGATCATTATTGAGTGGGTTTTGTTGTTGATTAGTTGAGTAATTGGCATTGTTTGTTTAATGTTTTAGTGAGGTGAGTGGCGATGGGGTAGGGCGGCCAGAAGGGAGAGGGCGTGAAAAAGATAAAAATATACATTGATATGTTATATTCAGTTTAATCAGTATTTTTATATTTAAATCTATAATTCTGTGCTGGATCCTTGTTAATTTGCGACTACCTATTTGTATTATTAAAGGTAATATTTTTCTTCTTTTATTTTTAATTAGCTTCAAGTTGGTTTATTCATTGTAGCCCATTTAGCACAAAAACAATGTTGCAAAGACATCAACTTACGACAAAATTAACTATTTGTTTTTCAGCTGCAACCCACCCCTATCTCTCAAGACAGGGAAGAGAGAGATTTTAAACATATATACTAAGCATATAATATAGGACGCCATGCGAAACAAGACAAGACTCAGATTTTTGGCAAAATTACATCTTTACAATTTACAAATGTTTATGTTCTGTTTTTCCTCACACATTTGCATTTGATTTATAATACTCTGTGAGTGACTTATTATGTTAAACAGTGAATCGATTTAAAAATTCCAAGGTTTGAGACTCAACAGACCTGAACTTTCACCAGCATAAATCTTGTTGATATATTATCTTTAAATCATAACTTTTTAAGCAAGGGGGACACATTGATCCTATGCGAAGATAAAAAAAAATTAAATTGCATTAAAGAACAAAACTCTAAGTTTCTTGTTAACAACATTGTAGTTCTAAGAAACTCAACACACGTTACTTTTGAGTTATGTTAGTTCAAGTAATCGAGTTTTGAAAGGGAAGTAAAGGAGCTGTATAATTATTACAAATGCTTCAAACTTAGGTTAAGAAGTAGCTTAGTATTTATCGTGTGACCAGCACATTGCGTCTGTTCTTAAGTTGAAACAAAGAGAAAAGATGGAATTGTAAAGTGGAAAAGATGGATCATATAGTAAAAAAACCAAATCACCTGATTGTGCGCAACGTGTGCCTACTGAAGAAAAATGTTTTATCTAAAATCGTCATGTATGAAATAGTGAAACTTAAGTAGTAAAATGCGTTCTTCTCCTAGATTAAACCCCACTACGTTAATTTCCACGTTATAACCCCTCAGTGCCAAGTCCCCAAGTGTGACATGTAACATGTTAGAGGAGCCTCGATGTCAGTTTTTTAATCAAACTTAATGATTATTCCAAGTCTGGTTCTAAAATTTATAAGCAATCAACCCATATCTGGGCTTTCTTTGAAGCTTTCAAAATTACTTTAAAATTAATCAAAGTAACATAATCATTTAACAGGTACACTGTTATTCATAAAAACATACCTCTTAGGACAACAAAATGCAACAAATACAGATTTTTTTACTAATAATGATTGGCCTTCCTCCTTAATGAATTGTGCAAATCACCATGGTTAAGCATTAATTAGTTGTAAAATACAACCCTATAGCATACAAAACTGACTGAATGTAGATGCTAACCTCAGAAGAAATTCAGTACTTTAAATTGACCTCTTTAGTCCAAATCCTGCTAAGGTTACAAAGCCGCCTAACAAACCAACAATCCTTATGATTGGGTCGTATCGGAAAATAGCCTGTATGGGGCACATTTTTAAAAATATTTTTGCTTCTTGGGAGCTTGTGCCAGGGAGCGTTGCCGTAATTCAAGAATTAATTCATAAAGTATTGCAAGAAAATGTGCGTATAAGAAAGCTTCTTATAGTGAAGAAAGAAAAGAGAAGGAAAACTAAATTTTGGATGATGTACCTACATGTATTCGAAATAGGTTTTGATGGGTATATGACCTGGGAGAACAGTATTGAAAAGAATATGACAAAACAAAAGATAACAACATTTTTATTAATAATCAGAAAAAAGTTGTGTAGAAAATTATAAGATAAGTTTTTCTCTATACGAAAGCGTTAAGACTATTGATGTGGAACCAATCATAACAGTTGACTAAACAGTAGCAAATCTTTTACAGAAAATTATGTTTTCTTGTGCAATTCAAAAGAAAACAAATAATTATATCTATGCTCTCGACCTGTTTTTAAGAAAATAAACTAGAAAAAGTACAGGTTCGCATTTTTCTCCACATATCCATGGTGTTTATAATTGACAAGTTCTTGTTTTCTTTTTTACTTTTTAGTTAACAAAATAAAAATCGAAAAAGGACAACTATTTTTCTGGATACAGATGATTCTTTTTCAACAGCAGCAAAAATATCAAAAAAAAATTCGACATCATGAAAACTGGAAAAAGAAATATTAACTTCTGACTACATCAGTGAAAGCTACTTATTCATGATAAAAATGTACGCAAATATCTCACATGCACTCACTATCTCCCAAAATCGTAAGCCTAAATATTATCATGTCCGTGTACTTTTCTTTCTGGAAACCCTTGAACACCTAAAATAACGTTTTCTTCTGATTTGTTCCTACGAATAAAGCGAAGCTTAAAAGAAAGACCTCATTATGAATATTGCCGTAAAGATTAAGTAAATACACCTTAACTTTGACAGGAAAAATCCATTCCAAAGTCATAAGTAAACACCAAACCAAAGTCCATCTCCTCTATAACCATATCCACCAAGCTCAAAGACTATACCATACTTTTGACAAGGAAAAATATTGATTTTCACAGCAAGTCCTTTGACGATTCGAGGTTAGGCTTACTATAAAAGAACAGTTTTACAAAATTCGTTTTCTTTTTCTCTTTACACGTTTTAACATTTGAAAGAGACGGGATGAGTGAGATGTGGACAGATAGAAAGAAACAAAAGGAGAGAGAGAGAAAGATAGAGAGAGAAATAAAGTTAAGAAATAATTCATTTATCGTCGCTTTTTTCGGGGAGAAGCATTATTATGTTCTCGTTGTATTTATTGGTAACTTTTTCTAGGACAACAGTGCGAGTGCTTATTTATAGTAATGATTCAAAAGTCACAAAAAGAAAGGGGAGAAAGAAAGTGATGGGAAGACGTAAAAATAGGGAGACAAAGAATGAAAAAAGTAGAAATAGAGACAGAAGCAGAGAAATAAAAAAGAACACGAGAAAGGAGTAAAGATTTTTTTCGTAAATAGGGAGAGGGGGGTAGTTAGCGCTTTTCAACAGGCACCATTGTAATTATTTCAGAGGACAGCTGTTTTACAGGGCCCAAACTTGCCGATCTGTGTATTAGTCTCTCTCTGTCGGTACCCAAAGTATTTAAAATGATTTATACACTAATAGGAGTTTATAAACTGTGAAAAAAAACCAGATCAGCGGGGTGACTGTAGAGGTGTTGCACGACATATTATACATAGATATGAAATAAAAATATAATTATCATACAATGTGCATCAATATATCAATTTCACACGGGTCTATCTTATTGATAAAAACTGATATATTTTTGTTAGTGATAAAGCGATCTTTGTATTAGCAAAACTAAAAAAGCTAGATCTGCAGTGTCTGTCTCACCATTGTATTTGGCTGTTTGTTTTCCGGACATGCTCAGAGCCAGATAGAGAAACACGGCAGCCAAGCTGAACGCTAGACAGAACAGGAGAAAACTGGAGGGTCCCAGGTTGACAACCAGCTGTGGAAGTACCCGATAAGAGAACATGGGTTTGAAATTTTATACTGTTACAAATTAATGAAAGAAAGATCATAGAGAGATAGTTGAAGATTTCCTGCGCAACTACTGCCCGCCCACTTCCTCCCGCAGACTGTTTACACACCAGAGAAAATTTGAACTCATATTTTAGAGCATTGCAGTACGGCTACCCATTAGGCGCTTGAATAATGGAATTGCCTATAACCATTGGGAATGAGATTAGACCGCAAATTATCGTTCCTGTTGGCGAACTCCCTCTTTGAAGTCAACTGCTTTCGAGCAAGAACAATAAAGTTTTGCTCTGTTCTCATTCCCAATTGTCAGGTCCCCTCTTTACAAGTGGGTTGACTCAGGAAAATATTGATTTGTTCCTTACAACAGGAGTCGTGGTTGAGAATCGAACCCGCTGCCACCGGATCACTGAGACATTCAGATAGATATTTATAGTGCAGTGAGGACAAAGACGTGGCTTGGCTCTTCGTTTTATAAAGGCTTAAAGCGTCATGGAGTGAGGACCAAAACTGGTGCGCCCATAGTGAGGGGCCTAATCAGCTAGCCCGATGGTGTCCAATCAGCCAGTAATGTTTTGAAATATGGTAGGAGGTACAAGGTTCTGTCCTTGGGTCAGTTTTGTTTAATGTGTACACGCAACCGTTGGCTAGGTGTCTAAATACTTTTGGCCTTAAGTATCATTTTTACGCCGCTGATAGTCAAATGTATAGTTCGTGCCAACCAGAAAACATTTGTGGCCTGATAGATACAATAGAACTGTGTGTTTCATCCGTAAAAATCTGGATGAATGAAAAATAATAGCGCTCAATGAAGAAAAGACAGAGATCTTATTGGCAGGCAGTGCAAAAACTAAGTCCAAAATCGATGCAAACTCTATAAAGATTGGAATAAATTCCATAATTATTTCAGAGAATGTGTAAAACTTAGGAATTCTTTTTAATTTAGAACCCTAAATGTCCATTGCTATCAACCAGGCTGCAATGAAATTGTATTTTGAGATCCTTAGTATCAGTAAGATTAGACATATTTTGCCAATCAATATCGCTGCACTGCTTGTCAATAAACTTGTACTATTAAAGTTAGACTATTGCAACTCCTTGTTCTACTACGCATCGAAAGAAAAAAATTAACAAGCTTCAGATTGCCCAGATTAGCACAACAAGATTAGTCTGCAAAAATTGCAAAGATCATGTAGCTTCTCTCTTCGGTTGGCTACACTGGTTGACATTCGAAAAGAGAATTATCTATAAACTTTTAACCATTTGTCACAAACCCTTGCACGGAAGGTCTCCATTCTAGATAAGAGACCTATTATCTATTTACCCACCGACGCGTCCCCTAAGATCTTTAACTGGTGCTTTCAGATTAGCGATCCCCAGAATGAAATTGATAACCATGAGGGATAAATCTTTTTCATCGTCGGCTCCCAAGCTATGGAACTAACTCTCTGCTAAATTATTTAAGGGAAATATATTGAGTTGACCTTTTCACATTATCCCTTTGATCTCTTTTGTGCATCAGCCGAACTCATTGCACCTGACTGGCATTTTTAAACGTATTAAAATATTTTTTTTTTCTTTTTATGAAAAGTCTTTTAGCGATGCATACATATAATATAAACACCTATAATTTACTGTGATGTTTTAAATCATAGCATTTCGCATTATTTTGATTTTTATTTGATTTTAGTTTCATTTTACAAAGACAACTCCTAGCTGAAAAAATGTATGTCAATGAGGTAAATTATATCTTTTTTCTAAACTCAAAATGATAAATGAGCCTTACGCCATTCGATACCCATACTCCTTGGATACTAATTATCCTAAGCCAGAACCTAGGCATGAAATGATAATTATGATGCATTGGTTAACGTTTATTCAAACGCTGGTATTCTTCTTTGTTTCTTTCATATTAACAGTAAAGAAAGATGTACTTTTGAACTCTTATTTTTTCATACTAATTTAGTATTTTTATTCATTTTATTTATTTCGAAATTCTATGCAAATCATGTCTCAAGATTAATTAAAATTAGATAGTATCTCGGGGAATGCATAGTTTTACGAACAAGCTGTGGGATTACGCATTTTTTCATCCTTAGAATGACATAGCTTAAACTGCTGTTGTGATTTACATTTAAGTCTATGAGTCATCTAGATCTAAACGAGCAAGCCATGGGTGATGCTCACATGGTCCTCAAATTATCACCTGTGGTTTGTGGGGAATCACTCACACACCATTAGCCGTTACAATGAATTATTTTAGTTCTCAATTTAAAAAGGTAAAACTTTGCATATGCGTATTTTGTCAATTTGCATAATAAATGTGACAAGGTGGTTTTTTTTTTTTTCGAAGCTGTTACACAGTTTATCTGGTAATTTTTCATCCGTATCTCTTTACTGTGCTGAGTTGAACACTAAATATTTTACAGCATCCTGTGTTTCAGCCTCTTAAAAGTTAAAGAAATAAACGCACTTTGAATAGTTATGCTTGATAATAGTAAGTTTCTTTGTTAAAAATTAGAAAATAATCGTGACATTTTGCATGAACCTATCATTGTGAAGTGTCAAAACTATCACATCAGATGAAATTTTTAAAAAGCGGGCAAAGAAGAGACATTGCAAAAGACTGCGTGGATAACGTTTTAAAAAAAAATCAAGCTTAGCAAAATCTAAAAGTTTGTCGAAGGTTTTTTTTTGGAACAAACTAAAATCTAGGCCGCCACAATGTCATCCCGACACACTATACCCAGCACTCCAAACAACAGTGGGCAGAACCAGACGTTTCAAACTGTAATGTACACTACTTTTAAAGTGGGCCGCCTACTCACGTGAGGTTTAGTTATATTATAATTATACTTAAAATTGAAATGAGGTAGACTAATAAAGCACTGCTGCTTTACAATGTAAATTTTTTTTCGGACTCGCTCGCTCACTACGAGGGCTTAGTAACTCTTACAACATGCTGGTGTTTTTGTTGTTGGAGGCTGTTTTTTTGTTGTTGTTTATGTAATTTTTCTGATTGCCACATAAGCTATGTTATCTCTCCTAATAACCTAAGCGGCGTGTTGGTAAACCCACTCAGTGATAATTAAGCTTACTAATTTAAATAACGCAATAAATCTTCTCTGGGTCGCAGTCAGAAAACCCTGGTTGTGAAATATGGCAGAGAAGGTGAGCTTTTTAGAGAGGGAAAATGCTTTTCCAAGCCGTTCCAGATACATACATAGTTTTTGTCTACGATTTCTCTTATCAGTAGACCAAATTTTGGTGGTTTTTTTTTTTGTTTTTTAGCTGGATTAATATTGATTTACCTCAGTGACACGGTCTTTTTTTTAATTATCTATGAAGCATTCAGCGATTTTGCGTCTTTTTCTGTTATTTGTCCTATCTAAGATGTGTAAATCTTTGAATGTGTTAGGCGAAAAAATATACCCTAAACACCCCTCTCTTTTTTCAAACAAAAAACATCCCTATCTCGGAAGTTTTTCTTACTATAAATTTATTTTTTATATACAAAAAGTTACATTTGAACCTGGCATTCTTACACTTTAGTTAAACCACGATTGACTTTAAAAAACACAATTTGAAATTTTCCATACTGTCTCTCTCTTTGCTCCCCTCCTCCTTCTCTCTCTCTCTCTCTCTCTCTCTATCTCTCTCTCCCTCTCTATCTCTCTCACTCTATCTCTCTCTCTTTCCCTATCTGTCTCTCTATCTTAGGCCATATCTATATATCTATTTATCTCTCATTTTCTTTCTTCATCTGTAACTCATCTCCTTTGCGAGTAATAGGTATGTTAAAATGTATCCCTTCATTAGCTATTGGCATTATAGCTTTTAGAACGTCTCAAATATGGTGAAATCATGGCGGCAAATTTTCTAGACAAACATTGTTTTAGATTTTATATAATTTTCAAATAGGTCATAAGTTGACGTCTTTTTTACTACCATGACACACTTTTAAATTCTGCCTGTGATAAAGCATTTAATCCCAAAAAACTGTTATGAATTACCAAATTTCATAGGAAACTATTGCTTAGAGATTCATGTTAGCAGATTTTTTTTTACGTTTGTGACGTAATACACAGAAACAAAGACGGAACGGAACAATTTGGTTTGAGAGTGCGCCACACGTTACAGTTTTGTGCGTCTTAAATTGTGTCCGTGCGTCGTAGGAGTATTTTAGTACTTCACTGCACGTTATATAGAGTATAGGAATAGCTTCGTCAGCAGGTTTTCAGTGGAAAAGTAATCATTTAAGTCATCAGTTTAATTCTTTTTGCTGTTATGGCTCTCACTTCTTGAACTTTGTCTGAGTTAACAGCAGTAAGCGAAAAAAAAATAAAATTGCGCTGTGTTTTTAAAATGCTTATATAGCTATTTTAGCACTATCAACATTAAAAGTGAGTATTGCATTGACGTATTGAAAAATTGCTTCGTGGTTTAATTGTGTTCGACAAGAATGAAACAATGGCACGTAATGCGGGATATCGGTTTGTAAAAGAGGTTTTGTTGTAACTGTCATACTCCTTTAGCTATACAAAGATAATAAATCTTCATAATAGTCACCTGCGAACAGAAAAAAAAGAGGAAAAGAACTCTATTGTTAAATGGCTTTCTTTGATAATTGAAGTACCGACATAATTTTGATAGTGTAAGGGTAGTCTCAAAACAACTCAATGCCTATCAACAACTACAGCCAGTTCTTGGTCCAGCCACCAAGGCCTTGAGTCTATAAATCGAGAAGCGACACCTATGTGTTCGGTAAACTATCACTCAATTGCAAAATGATTTCCGATCAGAACCTGTCTGTACAGCATATTGCATTAGAATTAAGCAATCATTTCAATCTAACTTTTTTGCCACACGTTAGACGTACGTCACTTTTCTTTAGTAAGACATGATGACTATTTAATGTTCATCTTCGTCTGTCTCTCTCTCCTTCCATCCCTATTTTTTCTAACCTTTTCTATCTCTGTCTCTCTGTATCTCTGTCTCTTTGTCTCTCTTTCTCTCTTTCTCTATCTATCTATCAGTTTTTCATCTCTCTATCTATCTACCTATCTCTCGCTCGCTCTTTTTCTTTCTCTCTCTCTCGCTCTCTCTCTCTCCTTCTCTCTCTCTCTCTCTCTCTCTCTCTCTCTCTCTTAAATTACCCTTAATGTGTACTTTTACATTTTTTTTATCATTTTTAACTGACATTTAATTTTCCTCAGCGTTGTGAAATAGGTAATTTGGAAAGTAGTATGGCTATAACAAATAAATATCTACATGTTTCATGAGCTATAGGCATAACTTCATTAACGAATTTTTGGGCGAAGATTTTTTAGGGTTTTAAATTCAAACGTAATCACTTTTGCTGTTGTTGCTTTTTTGTCATTATTGATTGTACATCTCAGGCCTACATATTGTTTGTGCACAAAGATGTTTGTCTCCAAAACAAAAGTCGGGTGTACTTTTAAAAGTGCTTATTCTGCTCTCTTTAAGCACCAATAAGTTATCATAATGGTATCGCATTGGCGTATAAAGTAATATATTATCTTAGTTAAATGGCTTATAATTGAATGAAGCGAATATAATTATGGCTGTAAGGAAAAAAACTTTACCAAGAGTAACAATGGAAACTTACATTGCCGACAATGACGGGGCACAACGCCTCTCCAAGGGCCGCAACCACTACTAGGCACGTCGTTATAGATGCTGGTGGGAGATAAAAATATGTGAATTATTTTAACTTTTTTTATATAAGAAAGACTACTGTTAACTGGATGGGAGTGGTAGCTGTGTTGATAAGCAGGATCAAATGTAGGACACTGAATATTGCAGCTCTTACAATAATAAGGCTTTTTTTCATCTATGTCTTTTTTTTTTTAATTTTGACCCGGATCCGTTTTGTTAGTAGTTCTTTCAATTTTTAAGGATAGGATCGATTTGAATAAAAAGATTCGTCGATTCGTCAGAATACATTCATGTTCAATATTGATGAGGCTTCAGGATGAGAGGTAATGAATAATTGCTGAAGACTGATAAAGAAAAGAAATGTTCCGATAAATAATTTAGATATGTTAGATTTGATCGCAAAAATGAAACTATTATATCAACAATTCATACTTGATAAATAACAGCTGGTGTTAAAGTTAGGCGACGTCTCATGGTGCTTGCAGGTATAATTTAAGGTATGATCATTATAATAATAAACTTTGTTAAACCTGCAGATATGAGGTAATATTTTTCATCGCCAACATTTTGTCTACAAGCTGTTTATTTACAACACAATCGTTAGGTGGTTGGGGTTTTATGGAGGGGGGGGGTGCATTTCTGCTAAATGTCCAACTTTAAAGGGCTGCATTGTGAGTTTTGAAATTTCAATTTTTCCCAACTGCTGGCATGTAGGCAGATAACTTTTTATGATAAGACTGTAGGCCACAGCTTTTTTAGCAACTCTTTTTGGTGATGATTATGATGATGATGATGA
>BMAT01005477.1:215703-227493 GCA_019649035.1 Elysia marginata | reverse complement strand
TAATGCATCACGGTTAAAATTGTATATGTCCCTACAATGCATCACGGTTAAAACTGTATATATCTCCTTATAATGCATCACGGTTAAAATTGTATGTCTCCCTACAATGCATCGCGGTTTAATCCTAGACACCCAGTTTTTGCGCTTTAAGCCCTGGCGTGTCAGGTGGATGTTTAGTCATTATCAATAAGTTCTTTTAATGAAACAACTTATACCGTCTGTGTATTGGAGCGGCGGGTTGTTGAAACTGTTCAACGTTTACTTGAATATTTTCCTTAACAAATTATGTTTATTTTAGTCTGTACCTTCAACTTTTTATCCTTCAATATTTTTCCATCATCAATCTTTACTCTCCTCACCCGTTCTCTTCCTCCGATTCCGCCATTTCTTTTCAACTCGCTCTATCCTTTGTTTAACACACTTGAAGGGTCATCTGCGTTTGCACTATCAAATGTTTGATGCAACCTTCTGTCTAGGAGTGGAATCTTATTCGATGACTTTATGGAAATGCGACTAGCTGTCTATGAATTTAAACTCTCCTTAGCGTGCCAAATTTAGACTTTATAAGGATTGGTGGGTTTTTGTTGTTTTTTTTTTTATTTTGTGTCTTTTTTCCTCCTGGCGTGGCACTTATAGCGATGATCTAATTTAAACAGGTTTGGAAGTAAATTTTGTTCTGAATAGTAAGAGTAGTAATTAATCTGCAAAACAGTAAAGACTTATTGTGCAGTATTTAAAACGCTGTCAGATTTGACAAGAACCATAGTCATGTCAAGAACTTAGCTTCTATCGTCACGACGGGCATCAGCTGCGTGTCAACAAAAGTTCGTTTTTACTTGATATAAAATGTTGAGAAGCAGACTGACATACACACACTTACACACAAACAGAAACACATACTTAGCATAGCTGTTAGGTTGGTTGAATTAGGGATCAGAGAATGGCAAAAGCTTAAGGTTTTGAAAGGGCGGGTAGAGACGGCAGACTTGAAAATAGCATAGAAAAAAAAACAGCAGGTTTTCCAAATAGCAAGAAAAGAAAAGCCAGGTTTGAAAGTAGCCAGGGGAAAAACAGTACTATCGCATAGTGGCAGGAAGAAACGAAAGGTTTGAAATATGGCAGCCAAGAAACGATAGGTTTACAAAGTGACAGCGAAAAGTTTAAGTTTTAAAGTGGTAGCAAAGAAACGCCAGGTTTTGAGACAGATGGGCAGCGAAAATTGAAGCGAAGAAAAATTTTAGAAAAGCTGAATTTTTTTTTTTCAAAATAAAATGTATGAACCGGGCTCTCAATTGAGACTAGTTTTGGTACCAACCATATGATTGTGACTGTCTATATTCTCTGTTAGGCTGACAGTGAGAAAGGCAAGATGAAAGGAAAAACACTCGGCGACAACTGCAAACGACTGAATCTATGCCAAGTATTTTTTATAGGTTCATTTAGTTCGTGGGGTTTTCTTTTCGTTTTCTTTTCGTTTTTTTTAACTTACTTTTTTATTGCTTCCTTCATATTTTTTTCGTAGGGGTTTTTTAATGTCATTATCTATTTGCACGGCTTAATAAATTGTATAAGATAGGAAAAAGAGAAGTTATCTTGTGGTGGCAAACCGCTTTCTACTTGAAGATATACTACGACGCATGGCGCTGCGCTGATCTCATCAAGCTAAATAGCAGAAAAGACAAAATGGGAGCCAGTCGTCTATGGAGATCTAAAGAATCAGGGCTTCATGGCAGAAATTTGGCTGAGCGCTTTATGGGGTTTTACGAAGTGAGCCAGGGAATTTTGTATTTTTGTTTGTTTTTGTTTTTTAGGAAGATCGAGCAGAGAAAAGCGGATAAATAGAGAAGCGGGTTGGAAAACGTGTATGCAATCCTTCGCAAACACGGTTAGTTGATTCAATACCACTTGCCGTATCCACTTCTATATTATTCAGTTGTTCCCGAGCTGAATTTTTTATATGTTCTCTATTTGCAAATTCTTCTTTTACTTTTTTCCATTACGTTTGTTGTACTTTTTACTAAACAGTTGTGTTTATTAGTTTTGGAATACGGATAAATGTAACTAATTTCCGTATATACAAAACAGTAAAATACCCGCGAATTTCGCGGATTTTAGCAAAGACAGATCTAATGGAATTGGTTGAAGGAGTGGTGAAAACGTGGCATTCGATTGATTAAGACTGGTTGCAGAAAAAAAAACCATCCTCATCAGAATCTCAGACCCCACTCAAAAGGCCCTATACTGCCCATGTTGTTCGTCTAAATAAAGAAGATAACATGCTATGCTATTAATTTAAAAAAAGATACATTTAACTACATAACCACGTTCATTTGATTTTGAAAAGAGCTTAGATCTAGCTTTTGATTTGTGGAATAAAAAAAGGCTGGCGTGGGGATCGAACATCTCATATTCGCACATCTCGCCTTTCACATATTAGCGTATTCAGATTTAAAATGTCAAAAAGAACCTTTACCAGATTGAATTTTGATAGCTTAACAACAACACTTAATGTACCCTTCAAAATTTTAGGTCACAAAACTAGACCTACATCTGCGATCATCTGCTCCGGCGTTTTATCCTCTTTTTTATCATAGTTCACATGTTCTCTCTTGCTCTGTCTTTGCATCTCTGTTTGTACTTGACTGTCTCTTCCTTTCCCACCTTCTCTTTTGTTCCTAATCCGTGAGTTTCTACTGCAAGATTAATCTTGATAACAAATATATAGATCTAGATTAGATTATATAAATCTAGCACGATTTTAGTTTATGCCGGTGTGTGGATTTAAAACAGCTGAGTTTAGGTTATTACCTCTTCTCATGCAATATTATTTAGAGCAGCTGAGGGGTACATAGTCTAGATCTACTTGGCTCGCAACTCAATGAGATATGACATCATGGCTCTCTCGGACGTCCGCAAAAACACCGCTCTCTAGTGGGTCTAATGTAGGTCAATATTTTGTTCTTTAGCGAGTCACTCGTTGATTAGCGTATAAAAATTATAGCAAAAATCTCAAAAACAAAAAAAAATTATTCCATGATTTGATCTCAAAATTACCAGATTTTAGTAAATGTCCCTTGAATGATGCATTGCCCTACCTATCAACGTATAAATTTTGGCAGCGGTTGGCAAAAACTTTTTTTAATATAAGATAATTATTTCCCAAGTTTAGGGAAAACTGAATCATATTTAAAAAAATAAAAAGATTATTTTGCATTTGAGAGTCGCGTAATCAACACTAGTATGCCTATTCCACTAGAAGTCAAGACTGACAACTGATAAATGTAGTTCCAGACATATAGATCCTAAACATGCTTTATGACTTGGGGATATTATTTTTACAGTTTAGTTCTTATTTTTCTGTTCACCTACTTTCTTTCCACATTTCTAGGCGAAAGCCTCGTCTCTTATCCTGTTTATTTACACTGCTTACTGACCATAAAAATTGTAATTCACATATAAGTGAACATAATATTTTTGTTTGTTGTTTACTTTTAGCGAGTTATAAATGCAATGTCTGCATTTTCTTTACTTGTTGCACTCTCTTGTTCACTATGTAATTCTCTTTCTTTTGTCTAGCTACAAGTATTTATCTCTCCACCTATGTAAGTATCCTCTAGTTCTTTCCATCCACTTAACTTTCCATCCATCAATCAATCCTAATCTCTATTTGATGCATGCACAGGAAAAAAACTCTTACTGGAAAGTTTTACGACACCGGAAGGAAGCAAAGAGCAACCATAACAAACCTTAATGTGAAGAGAGCAACATTCTCGAAACAGACCTATGATAGGGTACACCTTCCTAGTCGTCACCACTATATTTATTTATCTATCTATTTATCTATCTATCTTTCTTTCTATCTATCTCTCTGTTGGTCTGTCTCTACTTCTATATTAGATAATAATTTTATCACTGTTTTTTTTAAATCTGCAACCGTATTTCTTGCTTTATATGTACAAACTGTTTTAAACTGTTGTTATTATTATCTGTTCTTCATGTTGGAAATTTTCCTTTTTTTTCTAAATCCCTCTCCGTACTGTCTCTCACAATGATTATTATTATTAAATTTGGTCCATACCCAGTGTCCGCGCCCTGGGAATTTCTGCCGTTGCCAAAGTTTCATTCATATCAGAGAGATTACATTCTACAGCTAGCAGTTCACCTCGGCTTGGCTTGGCTCGTGTTTGTTGTCTGGGCCAAGTTTTGTTAATGAATATTACGCAACATTCTGTTTGTCTTGTTGCCTCAGGTCGGGTCATTATATAGCGTGTGTTAGGGGGTGTTAGGGAGTGTGTGTGTGTTGATGCTTTCCAAATATAAGTAAAAGTGTGCAATTTTATGGGGATATCTGAATGTCTGTGGGATTTGTCGTTTTGTGTGTTGTAAACAGTTATAGTTCACCGGTATAAAAGACTATGGCGGTATTTCATGTTGAGTTTAATTTTTTTTAATTCCTTTTAATTTAAATTTTTCGTCGTAATCTACTTATGGGCAGTTGGCGATGATTCCTACCTCGCATTTCCAGTTGTTTCTTTTTTTTAATTTGGTAAGGTCAGTGCTCCAGAATTTAAAATGCTCTTAGTGATAGCAATTCTTTTTTTCCGAACTTTAAGAAAATTAAGATCTTCCTGAATTCCCAGATTCTGAACATTAAATTTCTCTTTCGTGAGGCAGGGCACAACCTAGCCGAAACGCCGACTTAGCTAGTACAGCGAATAACAATGTCGGCTCGGTTTGAGAGAGAACAAAGTCGGCTCAAGGTCAGTTAGCTGGCAAAAAACTCTAAAGCTATGCTCTTCCTCCTACATTGCACTATTGCTATGGCTAGTTTCTCAGTAGCTGGACTAACACATCGGTTGTAGTCCCTCATCAACTGGATTAAATTATCGGTTCTATCATTTCCTTGTTTCAGGAAAGACTCAGGTACTCTGCGTTGAGAGACCAGCTGACTAGTCAAATGATAGCAGTCTAGACTGAGGCGTAAGGCCTAGTCCGCCGATAACCGAGAGTGTGACTGAACTTTTGGTTTCTCTTCAGCGTTTATAAAATTAATGGCTTAGGCGATGTTAGAAGATAAGACCGTTCCGATGCCTCGGTTAACGCCGATCCGCCAAGTTCCCTCGGTGCGGCTTCACTGCCGGTTTCTCTTTAGATATAGTAAATGGCATTGTGAGACGTTGAGAGTTAAAGTCGATCCGAACCGAAAATCGGTTCTATCAGCTTAACTTCCTGTCTGAACCGGCGCCGACTGACTAAAAAATTAGGTCAACCGCCCGGCCTTATTCTTTCGACCAATTCCTCTACCTTCAATATTCCTTGCTTCTTTTTTTTTAATCCTGAGCCCAAGACGCTGGCGATTCAAGCCTTCTCTTAGCGGCTTGGTAAAGCAAGCCCTTTGGTAATTAGATAAAAAGGGTTAAGGTTTAGATGGAGATCCTAACAGATAGAGGATCCGGCCACAGAATGATGGAGGAAGGCTTTGAAGGTTTGCGTTCAAGATACTGGAGAGCGAGAAGGAAATGAATGTGTCTTTGGTGAGATGGGACTAAAGTCCTATAGAACTACAGCCTTGATTTGACTTTCACTCATCCTCTTGTCTCTACGACTCAGACAGAGGGAGTGGGGTTGAGATTTTTTATACAAATGGAGGGTAGAGGGGGCAGTAGTTCTTACAATACTTTTGGGGAGAACTAGGCCTGATGACGCTCTTAAAATTGTCCGGTTAGCTTGAAATTGGTGACAGTAGATGGGCTAGTGGAAGACCCGAGACGGGGGTGGGGGTGTGCCATCTGTGGGTTCCTTCTAAGGATTAAAACCGAAGCGAAGATGAAAGGGAAAGTCTGTAAAAGGCCTAAAGAAGATTGAGAGAAAAAGACGCAGTAATAACAAGGGAATGACCAAATAGAAAAGAATAGTGACAGTAAAAAAGAGGACTTTCCGCCACAGCAACAATAATTATATCGACATTTATTTTACGTTAACATCAAAAAGCCGGGACAAAGACCGAAAACAAGGAAATGCAGCAAAAACCTACTAAGTGTGGCGAGAACGTCCTGTAAGGTTTTCTGATGGATTGATTAATAAATTGATTAATTGTTTGATTATTTGATTGATTGATTAATTGGTTGATTTGTTTGTTGATTTATTGATTGATTCATGACTGACTAATTGATTGATTGATTGACTGATTGGTTAGTTTATTGATTGATTGATCATTAATTGATTGATTTGTCAGTTGACTAATTGATTAATTGAATCGATCATTGGTTGATTGATTGTTTAACTGAATGACTGGTTGATTGGTTGATGGATTGATTGATTGATTGGTTGGTTGGTTAGTTGGTTGGTCGGATGATATTATTAACTTTTTTCAAGTACAGTAAGCCATATGCATAAAGTGATAATTTAAGGTTTTCAAGCACAGGTTGAGAAGGTGTATGTTCATGACAATCGCGTCTACTCTCCATGCCATGCATTTGAGTTTAACTTTCACAACTCATCGATGTTCTTAGTATCAGCCTAAGGAATTCAAGGGTCTAATAAAGACTTTATTTTTCAAAGAAAAAACACCTTTGTCCAAATAACTGAAACTGAAATAAACAGTTTTATGTGCAAAATTTTTTCGTTGAAAACACACAACATAAATTACCTACTTTGCCTGGTCCATTTATAGCCATATTACTTTATTCTTTAATGGTAATTGTAAACTCGAAACGATTAAAGAAAAGTGCAAAAATCAATGTTCCAGTTTTGTTTAATTTGCTGCATTTTTCTTTAAATATAGCCATCAAGAGAGCTAAAAAGCTGAAGAGAAAATTCAGTTTACATAAAAAGCACTAAAATTGTGTCTGAGGTCTGTAGATGTAACCAATTTGGTTTGCTGCCAACTTCTATGAAGTGGTACACTTTGGTTGAAGATGATTTTTTAATATATTCTATGATTTTTTCCCTGTGATGTTAATATTTGTACTCAGATGTCCAATCCAAAATTGAAGTCTTTTACTTGACAATACGATAAATCAAGCCACAACACAGTCTTCCCTCTTTGCGATTTGCACTTCCCAGTACGTGACTTTGTAACATGGTTAATTTTTTGTCGCATTTTTTATTGATTGATTGGTTAGTTAGTTGTATGATCTATACTGTGTAAGAAAACCAGAACATATGATTGCACCTGGAGGCAAGAGTTCATATGTCTGGCACGTTAGTAAGATGTTGTTAGATCGTAAGAGTCGTTCATGACTACTTTCAAGGTGGATGGCCCAGATCTAAGCAGGATCACTTCAGAACTGATAAACCTCCAATTAGTCCAGTCAATTTAATCTTTGACGGGAAATCTCTGTAACATAATTTTTTTCTTTGTGATTTTTAAAGTATTAGGTGAGGTAACTCCTAAAACAACGTTAGTACACGGCAATCGAAATCCTACTACATGTAAATGACGTCACAAAACGTCGTTTCTTAAAACTCAAGAGTGAAATACCTTAATGGACATTTTTGCACCAAACCTATACATGCTGCATATCGTTAGAAAGGTCTTGAGAATTCACAATGAAATATGATATTTGCAAAGTAATTAAATTGTATTCATATGTCTCGTATTCTGTCTAAATGAGTCGTTCGTCGAATAGCCTAGTTTTGAGATATAGGCTTTCAAAGTTTAGTGGGTGTTCAGAAGTAAAAATTTGTTATTCTAAATATTGACGGTAGATCAATTTTGAAACAGTTTTTAAACCTGATTCATATTGAAATTTGATGATTTTTGTGTTTTTTAATTTAATTTTAATTGGTATGGTTGCAAAGGCCTCTACACCTGTATAATATGTAAACTTATCACGGAAATCTGCATAAAAGTTATGGGGACATGATAATTTTCATAACTTTTCGTTGCGTTGTAGAAATTTTTATTCGAAATTATTCTTATGATGATAATGATACTGGTGCTATTTGTGTGAAGCATAAATAGGCCACCCCGAACCATGAACACTGTAAGACTACAATAATAATCACTTAAAATGCTGCCATGGTATTCAGAAGGGGTCATAACCCAGACTAATCATGTGTGAACACGATAGCTGATTGAAAATTGTAAACTTATTTAGCACTAGTACAGTAGGCATTATTTATCTATTTAGAGAGCAAATAACAGGATAATTTGATACTACTGTGACGTCTGTATAACCATGAAAGCGTCAAAATTATGTATAATTATCACGCTTGGCAGATTCGCTGTGAAACTCAAATCCTGTACAATATTGTTGAAAATAATGAGAATTGTAATTAATGTAGGTGTGGAAAACTGTCAATACATTGTGCTTACTAGGCCCATTTCGATAGCTTATGTTTAACAGTCAAGCCATGGTCTGGTCTCTTGTAAAGTAACAGATTATTCGCCACAGACAGATATACACAATAGAAAAAAGATAGATAGTATGGCAAACAAGTTACAGAGAATAGAAACGTTTCTTTAATCTTGAACTCAGTTAAAAGCCTAGGTCTGCAACAATAGGTCTGAAACAATATGGTCATGAGCCACTGTATACATACAAAAAGTAGACAGTAATTTTTTCCAAAGAGACACAAATTACTGAAGAGCCTTAAACTTTTAACTAAAAGGCCAGTTTTAACTTATTACAGGGGCATGCTTTAGCCCTCTCGGCTGTTTTATGTAAACAGGAACAGGTTACTAAAAAGCCCTGAGCTTGCAACTAACTGACCAGTTCCACATCATTACAGTGGATTGCTTTAGCCCTCTCGGCAGATTTATCCAAACAGGCATAGGCTACTAAATAGCCTTGAACTTGCAACTAAATGACCAGTTCCAACTCATTACAAGGGTATGCTTTAGCCCTCTCGGCAGATTCATCCAAACAGGCACAGGTTACTAAAGAGTCCTGGACTTGCAGCTAAAGGGCTAATACCAATTAATTACACGGATGTGTTTTAGCCACAAGGTCACCAGCAGGAACACAAAACAAGCTGCTAGATGTATGTGTCTGTCAATGCAAACTGATTCAATCTTGTTTATCATTTAACTTGTGGCCTCCTCATCTTGCATTAAAAATACATGGCAAAGCAGGGGTTGAGGGCATGATTTATACAACAAGGGAAAACTTTGCGAAGGGTTACAAATTTCAAGGCAGTTTATTCTTTAGGTGGATTTTTGTCTTGTTTTCCTTGTGGGGCTTGTTGGGGCAGTGAAGGTATGAGATTAGCACGTAGTGATATTGTCTACCAGAATACCATAAATGAACTTCAAAGTTTCTTGAATACGCTAGAAAGTACATTTTTAGTATTATAAAAAATAAATAAAAAATAAAATTAAACTTGACATTCTCCGGTTTTGATGATTTTTTAAAATAACTTTGGCGAAATTCGCAATAAATTTTAAAAAACTTCGAGATGTAAGAGTTTGAACACTTGGAAAAAATTATGTGATAACATTAACAAAAAAAGTCGTCACTTATGCTTAAGATAATAGAAGGCATGACCGACGGAAATTGCTTGTTCAAGCAAATTTTGCGTGATCGTAATGCTGTAGAGACTAGCTAAGTAGCCAAGTGTTGTGGCTGTCAATAAGTGTGAAGAGATCGATCAGCTTCAGGCTGACTGATGCCACAAGTCTGGTCGTAAATCATTCTACATTGTGTAACCCCAACACAAAAAGAATGTTGGATGACTGGTCCGTTAATCGGCGTCTTAACAGTTTCTTTAACGGATCGCACTTCTCTCTCTCTCTCTCTCTCTCTCTCTCTCTCTCTCTCTCTCTATCTATCTATCTATCTATCTATTAGTATGTGTGTGTTTCTTACCCTCTGTTCCTTGATCTATCTATCGCTCCTAATCTGAAACTTTTGTAACATCTTCTCCTACACACCGTAAATTGATCTGCCTATCTGTTTACTTTAACAATTCATATATATGTTTTTCTCACTTCCACTTATTCATAAACAGATTTCTCCGCATACAGTTGCGTAGCACATGTTCCTCAAAAAGTAAAGTTGTGTGTTTTGTGCTGCCTTACAAACTGCACAAATGCACGTAGTAAGCAGAGCTGCATGGATAGAAGGTTGTCATTACTAATTTTTTCTTCAATGATAAAGCGAGGTGAGAATTAAGTGGACCTGGTGTCTTACCATTTTACTCTTCGGTAAAAATTCGGCCATTTTGCACTGACATTCAGGATACTAGCTTAGGTTCTAATCTAGATTTATCTAGAATCCATGTTTTAAAACTGAAATCTTTGACCTAGGCCTATCTATTTAGATAGACGAGTGTTGATCTAAATTTCATTTTTGTCAGAAGGTGGAGAATACTGAACGGGGCTGGAAAGATAGGCCAAATTTGACACACCTTTGGCTGTTAAAATCTGATTATGTAGAATCGAGGTTAGATTTATATGTAGAATCAAGTTAAGTCATGCAATTTATTTTATGTACCTAGCATTTGTTTGAAAATCTGTAACATAGTCATCTGCGTTATTCATACTGTCGTATTTTTTGCTTTACATTAAATAATTACTATACCCCTCTTCTCAAAACCGTTTTAGTTAGTCTTTTAAAATGTTTGTGTGATGCATTTAGACCTTAATGTGAGCTGATTTTAAGTAAAGCAAAAAGTACGACTGTATGAATAACACATATATATATAATTATGCTAGTAAGAGGTTGTAAATTAATTTACTGCTTTTTAGGTGAGGTGAACATGATTTAATCATACGCTTTCCATCAGTGGCTATATATATATTCAGGCATGGTATCCATCTACAACCGTCTTTGGAGATGGGTACGATTTGGGGATTTTTATATTAAATATTTGCGAGCTCATTTTGTAATTATAATTCTATTGAATAAAAATAATTTGATGGATGTATTGTTTGGGAAATCGACACTGTGTTTCTCTTGAAAATACAAAAAAAATTGAATACAATGCCGAGAAATAGAGGTTAGGGAGAAAAAGAAAGCGGAGGGGGAAAAAAAGATAGGGAGAAAAGGGGAGGGCAAGTGATAAAGTAGATCTACAAATTACTACTTGGCTCTCATACTGTAGTGTTAGTCAGAAGAAAAAAAAATAGTACAAATCAAAATGCGTTAAGGAATTTCACCAAATGAAACGTTTGCTTTCCATTAGCTATCATATACATGCGTACAATCTTTTTTATATGTGTCTACTTTGTCGGCAATGTATGTGTATCGACTTCAAGTGTTCTGACTTCTTCCTTTTTATATCTAATGTGCTTTCAATACATTTTAAAAATAAAAGCAGCTTTTCTCTCCACCTTTATGACATCCTTGTTCGGCAATACATTATAACTTATACTCTTTTTTATTTTCAATACGATGCGACTTTTTTGTTCCATCATTTAATACCCTAAAACGAGAATTATGCAACTATTTTTTATCATGACATTTTACTCTGATATATCAATCAAACAAATCTTTAATTGCTTACGCGTTTTTAAGAGTAGATGCTTTTACAGATAATTCAAACCAAAAAAAAAACACACACACAAAAAATTTAAGACAATTACTGCAGTTTTCTATTAAACTACTTGCTCCTGGCAACTCATTTTACGAAAGGGTAAGTAACCATATTAATTGGTATAATATAACAACAGCAATACACGTCGAGTCCTCAGTCTTTTATTTCATTATCTTTGGCACGGCATCGAATATGCGTTCAACCTGCCGCTATTATGGCAATGGCTGCCTCCACTATTTGAAGTCGCAACTGGTAAAGTGCTATTGACTTTATCATCCTTATCAGCAGCAGCAGCAGTAGTAGTAGTAG
>BMAT01005477.1:182820-193874 GCA_019649035.1 Elysia marginata | reverse complement strand
ATTTAGTCTAAAATATAAAAAACTGTAAAAGAACAATGTTTGTATGTCCTTTGGAAATAGGAAAGAGAAAATTTCGTTCAGCAGCAGTTCAATAATTTGACAGCTTTTCTGGACTCTGGAAGTTGGTGGAAAATTTAGTGTGGTATTATCTGGGATGTAATTGCCTCAAGTGTAAAATAAAGCCATATGTGTATTTTTTTGGACTTGAAAAATTAAATTTGTTTTAGCGGCAGTACAGGGGCAATTGTTTCGGACTCTCCTGTTTTGGAAAATAAGGACGTATATGTTTTAGTAGATTTATTTACTGATTCGATGGGAAACGGCTGATCAGTTAACTTTGATGAAGACGGTGGGAATTCATTCACCCGTTTTTTGAGGTTAAGTGCAGAGGTCGGTGGGAAATAGTTCATACGTTATCTGGGATTAGGTCTGCAAAATATTACAATAAATCGAAAGCTATGTTACCATAAAAAACAGCAAAAAATATATTTTGGGCCTCAAACCAATAAACTCGTCCAATTGAAAAAAATTGGTAGTTTTTTTGGAAACCATAGAACCACATTATCGCGGATTGGTAGGACATTTTGATTTCTTCAATAAATTTGTAAATTTCTTCCAATAAGTAAAGAAATCTGTAAAAGCTTGTGGCGTTATTCACGAAGATAGGAGTTGGTATAAAATAGGGGAAAACTAAAAATAGCTGACAGGTATGGTGATTATGTGCCACTGCTCATTGTATGTGTTCATTATTTAAAGATTGTGCCGCAACTCGTTTACGGATTCTTTCATATTTTGACATTAGATTGCTTCAAAGGGAAGCCACTAGTGTCTTAAAACAATGTTAAAACCCTTATTGTACAATAGCCTACAAGCTCTTCTATTTCATCCTAATCGTTTAGAACTTAACTAACCAATCAGCCGTTATCATTATTTTTTTACACAATTTTACTCATCAAACGATTCTAGCTATGTAATTAGCAATGGATCGGAGAAGGCTCATGTTGAATTTTATCCCCCCAAATTCAAAAAAGAATAACAAAATGTTCCGCGCAGTTTACTATAGCGATACTACTGAAACAAGACCGAGGAATCGCTGATAGAAATGAGTAGAAGAAATGCAGGCGACATGCTATCTTAGTTATGATTATCTCGAGCGGGTTAGTTAAAATAATTGTGAATAGGCTGGTTTGAAGCTGCTTGCCTGCATCAGTATCTCTCGCGTAATCATTCTTTATAATTATGTTATTTCAAGTACGATACGATAACTGTATGTTACCTACCCCAGTTACATTACATTTGATTACAGCAGTAGACTATGTCAATAATTCGTAAAAACATTTAGAGAAATTTGAACAATAAAACAGAGACACTGATTATATATGTTAAGAGTACTTTTTTTTATAATACACAGCTTAGAAGCGCGATATTAAAAGCTCTATTTCATACTTACGCTCTAACCGGAAGAGAGAATACTTAGAATATTGAGTTAGAAAAATACATTAACTTAGGTTTTTTGTTTGGTTTACAAGTGTGAGGGATTTTTTTTCCTTCCACCTGCATGCTTTAATAAGGAATAACTCGAAACGTAGTAAATTTTCGTCGCCTTTTATATTTTTAAATTATCATCAAATTCGTACTTGACAGTTAGTAAGATAATATATAAAGACCGGGAAATTTCCTAAATTATATATTAGACTCCAAAGCTCTCAGGAAATTCATAAATTTACAATTATTTATCAATGAATAGCAAATCATAATAATCAATTAACTTAACCAATTTAATATTTGTGATACCACTTGGAAATCTCAAAACTAAGGACCTTTAAATTGCAGTCGAACCAAAGTAAAATTTCTAATTTATCATTCAAGCCTACGTTAGATGAAATTATATCATGGATCGGTCATTTGCTCTAAATTTGAATAATTGTTTACTTTAATCTTTACACGGAAATAAGTTAATTAATGGACCATGCGGGTTTATAATTTTAAAGTCCAAAATCCAAAATAAATGAGAAAAATTATCTCACTGATATCTATACCCGCAAAAATAATAACATGGAGAGAAAGTTCTTTCTACATTACGTTATACAATATTATTAGAATAGCAAAAATTAGGTTACCCAATTTAATTTGGAGACTTTTTCTTCGAAAAATAGTGTAAAACATTTGGAAGGGTCTTCAAGTGCTGACACTGCTTCTCGGTTAGTTTGAACTGTTTATTGGCAGTGTGTTCTCAGACTTTGAGTCTGTAATACCATGGTTGTAAAAGTTTTTATGAAAATCTCTCCTCCAAAAACATACTGTTTGGATCTCATTCCCACTCAATTGCTTACTACTCATCTAGGTTTTCTCATTAAAATTATAACTAACATAAACAACAAATTCCTTCTACCGGGTAAAATTTCCATTACATTTGAAAATGAAGACTCCCATTACAAAACGACGACAGTCACATAAACAAAATTAGCAAAGTTTTCTCTTTCAAAAGGTTATCAGATGACCCAAAATGGAATCTTACTTTGTTTTATCCAAAGCTTTGTTTACTGAAGCACGTATTTTTGGTATTGTATTACGATATCTAGATGCGTAACGTAACGTTGTGTGAAAGATTTTGTGTACCAGGGTGATTTTGTGACTACTGCTGTTTTTCCCCTGGAATTTTCAAATACAATAATGTATTTACCTTTTGTCTCCTGATGAATTATCGTAATAAAAATAATAATAATGATGATAATAAAATTAATAATAATAGTATTAACAATAATAACAACAACAACAACAATAATAATAATAATAATAATAATAATAATTATTATTATTATTATAATAATAATAATAATAATAATAATAATATTACTATTAATAATAATAACAATAATTACGCTAAAGGTAATAAAAGCACTGGTAAATTACTGTTGAAAAGTACAAAAAACTAACTACTGCCATAGATTACAAAAATAATCTTATTTCTGTGCGTTCTGGTATACATTAACTTGTTGTTGGTTGTTTTTTTCTTACATAAGTCGAAAAATCCCCTTATATCATGGTATGGCTTAGACCTAATAGCTGCTGTGAATACGTAATTGTTTTTCGGTTAATATTCTTTACATCGAATGTACCGCTTCCTTATCTATATCAAAGTTGCCAAGATTTAAACCTCGCTCCTTGTATAAAACAGAAGACGGAGTTAAAGCACCAACCTAGTTTAAAGAGCAATTTCTGTCTTGTCAACAAGAATAAATAAGTCAATGGCTTTAGGCACTATCTTGCAAAGTGTAAGTATAAAACTCACTTTGAAAGGTCGGGCCATTTAACCTGTGCTTTCCATTCTAGACATACTGGAATACCCTATTCTGTCATCTTCCTTCTTATCCTTACGCACTTGATGCAGGAAAAAAACAATTAAATGTTGTACAGGAAATATAACACAGCAGGCTCTCATAAACGTCTTAAGCATCCACTGTGAGAAAGAGATCAGCCTCTAGCTCAAATCGTCGAGTGTGCTTGCTTGCCTTCCTATGCTCACAGATCGATCATCAACAAATGTTCCCTCCTATATCAGATTAAGAAAAACTCACAAGCAGTAAACACACAGAGTATAACTGTCGAAATCTTGTCTGTTTGATGGGATCTAAACAGATGGGAAGACAATGAAAAAGTGGCGTGGGTAGCATAGCCATTAATTTACTTACCTACAAATTCTCTTACACGGCTGATAATTATTTATAACCCTCACATCTTTCTCCTGGGTTTCTAAATCCACCTTTTATTCCGTTGCAGTAACTGAGCATTGGTCGTAAAAAAAGAACTGCTTCACTCTGTACAACTACGGCGGTAACGCTTTCACTGTTTTACTGATATAATCACATGCGGAGTGACATTAATTAGTATTCGTTGTTTTTGCACATATAAGTCTAGCTATAAATTTTTATGAGGTTTTGAATGTCTAACTATGAGAAATCCAGTCTAGTCTGTTGGCGAAACGCGATTGATATGAATGATAACATAATTATTAGCCTCTCATGAATGACTATGAGCAATAGGAAGAAAGTCATCTAGTTGTTGAATGCTTTTTGCAAACAGAACAGATCAGCGCGCACGTTCCTTACTTGATGATTGTAATTATACTCAATGTCTTTGATATCTTGAAGAATACATTTTTCTATGCACCACGGCGTTAAAAGTGCCGGAAAGTATCATCATTTACAAATAAAAGTACGTTTTAATCTAAAAATTGTTTTCTTTTTCATCTTTAGGTTTATAGTACTAGATTAGTTGCAAAAAGTTTGTCTAATTGATATGACAATATGTGAACTGTTTGACTATTGACATGTTCTAAGGTATTTACTATTTATCGAACTTTGTTTGAGTCAAACTGTATAAGTTTTGAAAGGACAATTCACAGAAAACTCGTCTGGATTGGCGAAAAGCGATAGAGACGAATGTTCGCAAAGGCTGTCAAACATAACTGCAGGCAGTATAAAAAGTCATCAATTAATGTAATAAAATAACCTAATGCCGTTTAAAAAAAATACAGTTCAACTCGTGCGGCTAAAACTATATATACGTATTCATATTCAATGCCCATAACGTGGTGAATAATGTATTTTTTGGGCTTTAGAGCGTGACAATACTGAATGGCGTATTTTTTTTAAACTTGTGAATATTGAATATTTCAAATAGTTAAAATAAAACAACTGATTTTCATATTGATAGCTTTTTTTCTCGAATTAAAATTGCCGACAATTGAATGAATAGGATTGGTTGCAAGGAAAAATAATTTTTGAAGTATATAAATTTTGCCTATATTCGAAACGACGACTTCAATTTTTACTGCCAAAGTGGATAAGATTATAAGTTTTCATGGAAAAAGCATACCTTCAATTAAGGACGCGTAGATTGTGCCTCATCTTTAACTAATATCTCCGAAACTCACATGACTATGTTTGCTTTTATTTAGATGCGTTTAAGTAAATACATCCATAACGACACTTTGTACATCCAAACCTGCAAGTTTGCTGCGGCTATTTGGTCAAGTTATTAGTTATGGTGGGAAGGACAGTATGGTACTCTATGTTCAGAAAATACCAGACCCGCTGGTAGAGAAATTGTTGACCTGGGCGACAATAAAGCGGCTATCCTAATGTCAACGGTTAGATCGAGACAGATAGAGCCAAGGCGGGTGAATTTCATCGAGGGCGGTGGGGTGTGAAAACAGGTCCATTACAGGCATGGCTTACAGGCTTTTGTTTGTGCATGGTCGCACGGTCAAATGATTTTTTTGTCCCTTTTGGTCCTATGTATCGATTAAAAAGCGCTTTATTTGAAACAAGGGCATCACAAAATTTAATAGAGGAATGTTTTGGAGTGATGAAGGATTAATGAAGTAGCAAAGAGGTTCGATAACGTGGAGGTGGGTGTGAGAAAGAGTACCGTACTAAAAAGCACGTTTGATATTGATTTCATTTTCGGAATTTGAAACTACTACTACTACTACTACTAGTACTACTACTACTACTACTACTACTACTACTACTACTACTACTACGACTACTACTACTACTACCACTACTAATTCGACTACTATTACTACTAGTAGTACTATTACTACTACTACTGCTACCAATACTACTACTACTACCAGCGAGAGAGAGAGAGAGAGAGAGAGGGGGGGGAGAGAGAGAGAGAAAGAGTGGGAGGGGGTGCGTGCGTAACTGTCTGCGAGAAAGATAACATTTCTTTCTTCCATCGAAAAAGATTCAAAGTTGGAATGGAAAGGTAAATGAAAGCTCAAAAGGCACAAAACCATAATGTCTGCAACATAATTTTTTCAAAACTCTTTATAAAATTTCGTATATGAGACAGCAATAATTATAGTCCACCTTCAAAAAATAGTAAAATATGGAAAATTAGTCTTTTACGAGCAATGTTAGAGAAATCATAAAAACAGGTTTGCATGATTTAAGTGTTTCTCTGTAAGCTACGCGTTTATTCGAACAGGACTCGTTAAAAGTTTCCAAGGGGCAAACGCGGAGCATTATTACTGTCATCAATAAAAGATAATGACAGACCCTGGTTTGCTTGGGATAACTTGAATGTCACAGCAACGAACGCATACGCTGTGCGTGGCAGAGTTAAACGGTTGTGTCTCTATAAACTTTGTGATTTTAAGGCTACAGAGGTTTTATGAGCTCGAGCATTTCATTTACCAGAGGAGGGGTCGATTTTCGAAATTTTCATGAGCATTAGACATCACTGGTTTATTCAAAGAAATATAAAAACTTGGAATAACGTAGAATGTGAAATTAAGAATGCGTCGCTTTGTAGTATGGTTGAGAATTATATTGCTAATTGGTTTATCTCTCATTAGTATAAGTTTTATTAATCTATGATTTTATGATTTCCCGGGCATTTAAAGGACAATTCTGCCATTTTTAGGAAGACTATCGTTTGTCCAGCTGGGACAATTTTTAGGTCAGCCTTAAAACCAACAACAATTTATAAAACTTCCTTTATACGATAAATTTAGAATTATGTTAACGCATGAATGGGTCAGCCAAAAAAGGCTCTAACCTGGGCAGAAAGATGCGCCTCTTTTGACTTTATTGTGCTGATACTATATACCCGATTTTGCGACTTCTGCACACATTATGTTTTTGGTTGTTTTTTAACGGTAGAAAAGTCTTTTTCCGTCTTTGTATCGATAAGATATGTTAAAGTAAACCAGTGAAATGGATATTATATTGGAAGTTACCGGGGCTTATTGAAACTAAGTGAGTTAGATTACTGTCAGTAGGAAAACTTTGATAAAAAATCTTCTATAGTTGCTACAAAAGGTATAATATGATTGCACAAACAAATGCTGCTTAAAATATGTGTTAATAAACTGGCTAAAATGACACATTTTTTCCACTTAAAGAGAGCAATAAAGACCAATAGCAAATACGTCTTTTCTGTTCCGACGCAGAAAAAAAACCAGAATAATACGCACATCAATCCAACACAATCACAATTATACCATATTACTTCTATCTCCTTATTCTCCTACCAGGTTTTTTATGAGACTGTGTGTAAGAAGAAAACATAAGGAATGAGGAAGAACCAGAGAAAAAAATAAAGAACGGATCTATGTCAAGATATTGATACAAAGAGACAGAGAGCCCGTCATCCCAGTAAGAGATTGGACACACACACACACATACGAAGTCACAGAAGACAGACAGCTGAATCAAACTGCTAGTATAAAGATTGTCAGACATGACGTGTTCAGAACTTTAGCGGCTTATTTCTAGTGTTGAGATTTCAGATTGACCAAACAGGTTTTAGTTTGTCTGTCTGTCTGTCTGTCTGTCTGTCTCTCTCTGTCTCTCTCTCTCTCTCTCTCTCTCTCTCTCTTTCTCTCTCTCTCTCCCTCTCGCTCTCTCTCTCTCTCGCTCTCATTTCAATATACCAATCTAGCGCTCACACTATCTAGCTTCATCTTTCTCGAGATTTCTACCTCCCTCTCCCTCTCTCTCTCTCTCTCTCTCTCTCTCTCTCTCTCTCTCTCTCTCTCTGGCTGGGTTTCTCGTGGTTTCATATATCCATCCAACTCAACTGTTTACCCAGTGTTATCTGCGTTTTTCTCTTTCATTTTTCTTCAGATTTTTTCATTCATAAACTATTGAAACATTTTACCATTTACAACCAAGATTCGGGTAACCAATTGGCAATGCTAATCGATCGTCAACCTAAAACCAATCAGTCCGATTTGTAATTAGTAGCAAATCGTGTGCCTTTTTTGCATCGAAATGATAAATTAAACCATAACTGCTGAAGTACATCGTACAACATTCACATAAACTTTTGTCATCGACGTTGATGAAATTTTTATTACTGGAAGAGATCTAGATCTTGATCTATTCGACAGCAGGTGTGGAATTTTCTCTCGTGTCATCTGTACCCTATTTCTAGGTCAGTGGCAGAATTTCTCATTCACAACTCAATGTTTACGTTCAGGCATTGGCTAAAATTAAAACAAACGCAATCTGATCCCGAAAATTCACAAGTTACCAAATAGACTAACTCGTCCCTTGCGTCGGTCACGACACATTTCTTGGTGTCACATGTCTGCGTATGGTACAACTTCAGCTTCAAAACAAAAAAGGTCTAGATTATTCTAGATCAAATTATTCAGATCGAAGTTTTTTGCTTTATGTGAGCTGTTATGACGACCACCTGCAAGGTGGAGCCAGGCTAGCGTGGTCTCTTGACCGAAACGTAATTTTCCCCTATTTGTCACCCATTACGGTAAGCCATAAGAAAGACTTCTATTTATGAGAACATTTTTGGTGGTGATGGGTACAGTATAAAAAAAAATGTTATATTCTAGAGGAGAGCTATATTCTGATAATATTAAATGAATGTACCAAACCTTCCTTTAAAAGAATTTGGTCATTATCCAATCAGTGAAATTATATCTCATTCTTTTGTTCCATTTTGCCGCTTTCATCAGCAGTACCTTTTGACATCCACTTTTACACATTAAAGAATCGTGATTATAGACGAGTGTTTATTTGTGCTTTGCGTGCAATTCGATTCAGGCGAAGACGATAGCGTGATACTTGTCATGCCACGTATTTAACTTTTTAGGAAGTTGTCCTTTTCATTTTCATGTTTAAAGATGTAGATACAATAATGATAGACTCCTTATCGAAAGAGCCCAATAATTGTGCCTTGTGTGTTCCAGTACTAAGGAGGCTATTTAAGTTTTCACTCAATACTTCTGACCATATTTTACCCGCGCAATACATAACAGAAACTTGGTTGCAGATCGAAATTGTGTATACTCTGTGAGCACGTGAAAGGCCGGGGGCTGTCATAAAATATTTATTCCCTTCTAAATATCAATATATACCTATAAAAACAGGCAATGCCTAAGCCGGCCTGCTTCACAGTCATATATACCAGAGCTGTTGGTAATAATGTACAATCTTAGCAGTTTAGACAATACTTTTTACATTATTGTTACTATCGATCTTCTACTGCCATACCCATCATACTTTTAACGCCGTCTCATTTGATTGCAGCATGCCGTTTTAGTAATTTTGTTTTCGTACTGTCGTCTTAGTTGTTTTTTTTTTGTTTGTTTTTTTTACGATAATTGTAGTGTCAAAACAGCACTGGGATTTTTTAGTATCGTCTTATTTATCAAAACTATTTTTTGAAGGTGTTGTTATTAAACGTACCATTATTATCATTATTATCCTTATTATTACCCCTGGCGTTGGGTGTGGTAGTAGTAGTAGTAGTAGTAGTAGTAGTAGTAGTAGTAGTAGTAGTGGTAGTAGTAGTAGTAGTAGGAGGAGGAGGAGGAGGAGAAGGGTTTTACTCATCACTGGGCGTTTAAGTTGATCCTCCTGTTACAGTCTTCTTTACAGAAAGTCTTTAAAAATGTCATTACTCTGTTCAATTATGTTCCGTATTCATTTTGGCTATCAGCAAGGCACGCAAGTGGTGCAGCTAGCTGAAATGAATTTCATTGCTTTCATTACTTTAAAAGTAACCACGGCCTTTTTAATGCCTTTCTTGTTCACGTTCATCAATTAAACATTGGCCTGAAAGCTATCCTGGGACTTTATAGAGGTGCCGTGAGCGCGTATGCTAGAGATGAGGAGATGGAGGGGCGGGTGAAAACTAGGTGCATGTCTCTCAACTTTATTGGCGTTGATGTTTTTTGTTGGGGAGGGGGGGTTGTTTTGTTTTGTCTCTTCAATGACCTCAATTTGAACCCAATTGACATCGGTGTGGATGAGACGGAGTTAGCCTAGAGGATTGAAGATGACATCACTAAATGGTGGTTTGTTTATTGTCGTTGTTGTTGTTGGTCATTATTTGTATTGCTTTAGTATTTTGTTTGAGATTAGTCGATAGGTTTAGTAATTGCTGAATCTTGCTGCTATCAGTGAACTCTTTTTATTATCGCTAGCACTTGGATCGTGTTGAATGATCTCACGTCGAAACCTCTTTACAAACAATTTTCAAATTCTCACACATTGGTTCCTAGGTAATAGGCCTTTGTCTTTGTATTGGTGCTCACGATGTTTTAGTTGTTCTTAAACTATTGGAAGAGTTGATTTGCGAAACAGACGCTCTGGAAATTTGAAGCAAAAGGCCGAGTTGAAAAAAACTTTTTTCCTATTCGTTTCTGATAGATCGAGATGACCGTATATAACTTAGAATTTTTAGTGTAGTTATGTACATTTCATTCGTTATTAAATTTTGAGCTCTTATTATAAAAGGCCTTTAGCCTTTACGTTTTACCCAGTTTAATTCCGTTCTCAATACCTGCTATTTGAAACAATCACGCATAGTTTTACGTGTGACTTACTGACTGACTTACTTTCCCAATCGAGTTTGCCGAAGTTTGCAAACTTGATGATTCGTCCCGAAATTTGATGTTGTAACCGGTACGGTTCCTGTGCAAATAATCGAAGGTTTCAATCGTCAGTCGTGTTTAATGACATTAGTAAACGTTTTTAGCTGACTGCTACTGGCGTTTCTGCCCAATGCTTTCCTCTAAATTTTTGAGTTTGAGTAAGGTGTTCAAAATACTCCTGTTTGGTTTGTTGGCTGAAATGCCTTCGAAGAACATGTCCAAACAGGCGCCAACGAACTGTCGATTATTCGGGTAAAACACTTTATTGAAGCCTTTTGCTGAATATATAATATAAAATAATATAAAGATTGGTTAGAAGTTGTTGTTTATGACTATGTTCTGTGGAATAATTTCAGATCTCGTTCTGTTCACTTCATCCTGTGCAAGATGCTGCCAATATTCCACGGTTGGAGCAGATTTTACGAGTAGGGTGTATAGTTTGCTTTTGATATTATCATTTTTATTTTGTCTCTACTTAAGAAGATGTTTCATTGTTTATTCAGCGTGATGTTGGAAAGTTGTTGATTTTTTATTCTAAATCTTCTGTGTCCCCTATGATGGAATCAACTTTCTTCGTTATTTGCTTCTCTGTTTCGTCTTTGCTTAGTGCTCTCCACCCGAACCCCAACCCCACCCC
>BMAT01005477.1:143897-155133 GCA_019649035.1 Elysia marginata | reverse complement strand
GTATGTATGTATATAAGTGTCTCACAACCAAAGTAAATGAGACCAATGTTTGATATTGTAATTTGAGAACACTGCATTCAAAGGTAGATTTATTCTTCTTTTTCTCTAGTTTATTTCCATAAAATTTGGAAAATTTACAGCAGTTATACTAGTATGCAAGTTCAGAAAAAAATTAGTTGTTTAAAACATTTTTGCAATGTGAAACTTGTAACATCCTTCTGATTTACACTGGTTGAGACACATATCACTTACACATAATAAAGGTTGTGGTGAATAAAGAATTGTATCTGATTGAACTCTAGCAACAACATTTCAACAATTTAATCATTGCTGACTTTTCTTAGGGACCAGAAAGAGTGAATAAAATCATACATGTGAGGAGGCTGCCTTGGGATTGTGTTGGATTTCAACAGTTAGGCTTTAGCATATTGCCTGAAAAGTTTGTTGAATATCTTAGGTTACAAAAAAAGATTTAAATTGAATTCAAGTTGATAATTAAAGCCCACATTCACCATACAGCTTTTACAACCTAACTTTATCCTATTTAAACCTTATTTGTAACCCAGTAAGATGTTCTGCAAACATTTCAGTTAATAAACTAAAGCAAAACCATTGACACCAACACAGGCTTAAGTTACCCTCCTCACATGAACACATACATTGAGATGATCCAGCCATGAACTCATGAGACCACAGATAACTGCAGGATCCTCCTCCGCTGCTAGCAATTGCCATCCTTGGTGAGACTTGTTCAATTTATCCTGCCAAACATGGAGAGAATGTTATCTATCTAATTCAAATTCTAATGGCTGCTTCAAGGTTAATTAAAAAATGAATACAGTTAAATCATACCAGTTAAGAGCAGGCTAAAATATGTTTGGGACACATCTTCATGATGCAAGCACAATTTTGTATACAGCACATGGTCTGAACAATTTTTTGTAATTTGTGTGAAAAACACAGCAAGGAAAAGGGCCTTTTTATAAATGCAAAGAAAACTAAGATCATTGACTCCAGAAAATGTTTCAGCTCGCACATTTGGGTGGACGGTGAACAGCTAGAGAATGTCACTAACTTTAAACGTTAACACCGATAAGAAACATACAAAAGAGATCAGAAAAAGATAGGCTACTGCAATGGCAAAATTGAAGAAAGGATGATCCCCAGGAAGAGTCAATTAATGCTTCTAAAGCTTAGGATAATAGAGTTATGTATATTCCTGGTTGCTATTTACAATTGCAAGAGGTGTAACCTAGCAAAAACAGATTTTTTTTAAAATCCAGGCATTTGAAATTACAGTTGACACCACTTAAGTTGATGTTGCATAAGTCGATTTTCCATTAAGTCAATCTTTTTCCTTGGCCCCTCCCCCTTCGGATAACAAAATCATAAGCACTAGCACAAAAGCCGATTTTCAAGTCAAACTTAAAAAAAGCTCTTGCTAGCAAAAAATATGACGATATTCCTTAGCTCCAGTCTTTCTAAACAAACTAAAGCTAGACAGATCGAGTCTACACCAAACCCATCACCGTATAAAGATCCAAGAGAACCTTAAGAGACAATAACCCGACCCAAGTCGCCGTGTAAGGATTCCCAAGAACCTTAGAAGTCGTTAAACAACCTTGAAACTACTAAAAGCAGAGGACAATAAACCCCTAAAACCACGTTCTTACATCAATCTTTGTAATCGACAGTGCTGGAAGGTTTACAGGGGTGGCTATGTGTAACCCACAAGACTAGGATGATTAAGTAAACAAAGTGTCTAGACAAGACGTCTCTCTTTCCGTCTGACTGGTCGAAGCTTCCTCCCTCCCACCCCTCTTTCACCATGAACAAGCTAGGCTTGGCATGCCAGGATTAGTGGCCCAGTGTGCGCCGCACAGCTTGAGCCATCTGGCCTGTGTAGGTGGATGTGATTCTGGAGGAATGTACGATCTTTATCACTATTACACTACAGTAATGTAAATCACAATATGACTGGTCTCGTGTTTTATGGGGCACACGCTCTGTGTTCCAGATGCGATGTGCCTTACATGATTGAATCTGACTGATAGAAGCCCCTCCCCCTTCCTATCCCATCTCCCTAATATGAGACTGAAGTGAAACTGAAAGAATGAGAGGTAAGCGCGAGAGTAATGCTAGGTCCGATTACAGATGTTAGTCATTGTAATGTTGAGAGAGCTAGATCTAAAGAATATGCAAACATTGCATCCGAATTGAATTATCTTGAGCTGCACTTCAGTATCGATCTAATCTACTATCCAGCCATGTATCAACAACAACAACAACAGCAACAAAAATGAACCAACAAATACTCAGAGAAAATTATACAGATGATGACAAACAAGGACCTTAATTCCTTATGCTCAAATTTTTCAATCAAGGGAGATAACCCAGTCATTACTACACTCAATTTTTCAAATATTTTCAATTAAGCCGACCTTAGTAGTTATGTCCCCTGGAAANNNNACTTAAGCAGTGTTAACTGTAGATGCTACAAGAAAATTCTTAGAGAACCATGGACAGCTAAAGGAAGCAGCTAAGACATTCTATAATGTCTTTACAATGGAAAAAGGCTAACTCTTAGACCACATAAGCAAACAGAAGTGCAAATACTTTGGTACTTATCTGGGCATGGAGAATGCAGTAGAGGTTAGGAGAAGCAGAGGAAGACCTAAAAGACAGTGGTGACAAGATATTGCAGAATGGCAGAAAACGACAACAACTTCAGCAGGCTGAAAAGTATAAAACAGGCAGAAACTCCAACAGCTTAGGTAAAAAGAAGATTCAACATGGAGCTATTCATATGAGCTGATATGTTTATAAAGTTAAGATTCAAAATGTTGTCTGAATAACATATTAAGTCACTACACACTTAACCCCTTCACTGCCAGGCTCAATCTAGCTCAGGGTAGATAATTTTTGTTTTTTTAGTCTTATGAACAGCCAAAGGCATGTATCCATAAGAAACTTGTAAAGATGGTAAGCCAAATAGATTATTTCCCTTGCTAAAAAGGAGATTTGCAAAGTTTTTTTTCAGTTTGACTATTTTTTAACAAATTTTTTTAATGGTAGAGGCAGAACCTACCTGGCAGTGATAGGGTTAAAAAGAGATACAGTTCTTGCTTTTTCACCTAAGAGTTGATGTTAAACAAAAATAACCTCTCACTTATTTAAGTTAATCTATCTCAATTTTTTTTTTAAAAAAAGAAAAGAAAATGTTTTTCCTTTTAAATTTTACCTTATAACGTTCAATTTGATCAGTAACTTTTGGTGAATTTTCTGACACAACGGCAGCCTCACTTATCTCTTGGACTGTCATGATAACTGGGAGAGAATCTGTTCTGGACAAAGACGACTTCTGTACATACATCTTCACTTCTTCTTCTTCCGCCTTTTTTGCCTCTCTTGCAGCTTGTAATTTTGCCTTCTCATATTCTTCCTCTGTGTGCCCATGAATAATATGATCATCACCATCTTCATCTCTTTCATCATCGCTATCTTCTTGGCTCAAGCGTTTCTTCCCATTGGTAGCTCCATTACTATGTTTCACCTGGTTGAGCACAATAGCAGTATTTTTCTTTCTCAAAGATAACTCAGAATAATCTAAATGGTTCCTCCTCGCTTGTAATTTTGACCTTGGTTCTGCTGAAATATCTAGAGATTTTAAACTTCTGGAAAGAGTCGGTGAAGATACCCCCAAAGTATTTTGATCTATGCTCCTCATATCATTAATTTTGGATGATGAAAGAGATTCTTTTATTCCTCGTTCTTTAACCTTTAGAGAGTTAGCTCTGGATTTGCCAAAACTGTGCTCATCCCCACCACTGCCAGGCAAGCCCAAACTAAGTGTCTGAAGGCGTTTCTTGTGCTCAAACTCGCTCAAAGTGTTGTCTGCAGGGCGTGGGGAACACCCTTCTGGTAGAGACAGTAGCTCTTCAGGAAGTGGGTCAATCGGTGAGTTGCGCAGTGAGGTTAGGGCACTGCCTTTTCCGCACAGCTCTAAAAGTCGCTCACAGCAGACGTAGACTACCTAAGAGGTTAAAAAGCAAAAGAGTGAATAGACCATAAAGCACAGTATAATTTTAAGTTTTTCTTAAACGTTGTACATTGTACAGTGAATGGGTCATAGGTCACAAAACATCATGTTCAAAAATCATTTTTCTAAAAATTTTAAAGTTTTGTTTTTAAGTACCTGGAATTGTGTTTTCGTCAAATTTGAAATGCTGATAAGAGGACAGGAAAAGTGGTATATGGACAAACTAAAGACATAAGACTGGAAATTATAATCAATTTACAAGTTTGTTTTACTAAAAAAATGTGAAACATAGGAGCAGAGACACATGTTATAGTCTGTTTTAGGCTGTTAGGCCTGTTAATGCTGAGAACACCTATAGAAAAAAATCTCAATCATCTATAAAAGTAACACTGAAAGGGTTAAAAAGCAACTAGTAATTTCAGGTCTTTGTCACTTCCAACAGGTAAAGGGGGAAAAAGCTGATGTTGAATAAGCTTTCACATTTCACCTTAGGTATATGTTTCAGTTTGCGAGCCTCATATCCATGTAACAACTGACGCTGCCGAACCAGGAACAAACTGAATGAAATAGGGTGGGCGTTCGGTATCCTTGAAGGGAGGCATAAACACAAGGACAAAAATCAGAGAGCAAGCAATATCTACAACTACATTACTTAAAACATGGCCAGTGTATGTTTTGGTTACCCAGCTAAATGTTAAAAACTTAATAAAAGTACTAAAGTGAATCAAGATGAAACGAAGCCTAATATTTTCTGTAAGATTACATTTTACATTACAAACAAAAGCGCCAGATGGTCATGCTGAATAATAGTCTATATTCATCGATCAATTCAAACAGCACACAGTTGAAGATTAACCTTCAACATCGTTATACTATCCTGTATTGCCCTGTTTCTTATCACGCTCTTCAATCATTTTAGATTAAAAGGCTCAGATCTAGCTGCCACAGCTAAACAGATAGTAGCTCAAAACATTTGGAATGAACTTGTCACGCATTATAATCATTTTTCTTTAATATTGCATGAAAAAAACCAAGGCTGCTTTCATTGAGAATATAGAGAGTAGATGCAGGTAATGTAAAAATATAGGCAGCAGTGGTGGTAACTCCAATAATGGATTGGAAGTGCAGCCGTAGCATAGATGTGGGAGAACTGAGATGCGGAAGGTGCTAAGCCAGGACGGGTCAATGTAAAACTTAACTTAAATCTCAGTTAATTCAGTAGTATATTCATGTCTAAGATAAAAGTAGAGATGCCCCTTACTTTGTAGTAAACACAATGAAGTAGACCTGAAGGTATTGTTCAAACTCATGGCAAGTCATCACTTGCTGTTTGGTCTGTATAGAGCCTGGCCTGCGAGAGCAAAAGTCAAGAAATATATGAGAAAATTTCATGTTGATCAGAATATGGTTTAAAGTTAAAGTAATCATCTTCATACTGTAAAAACTATGCATGGAGCCTGACATATTAGAATAGAATAGAACTCAAATGTCAGGTGAAGATTTTTCATATTAATAAAGGTATGGTCAAAATTGGAGTGGTGTCTGCAGGTTGTCAAAAGATATAATGATGATGATCAAGAAATTCTAGGGCAGTTAAAGAATGTTTGCTGCTGAAAAAGGGCTGGTTTTAAACTTGTGCTGGTTATAGTTAAAAATTTATTAAACATAACCCTTTCCCTCTTTCCATTTCTTCCATTACTTTCCTAATCTACTTTAAAGGCTAAGGTTATGGATTATCATTATTTTCACTAAATTTCATATCTAAAATGTCTTTCCATTGTTACCTACACAATTCTTTAACATTGCAGACAGTTAAATATACTTAGAATATTAGTTTTATCAGGTTTTTCAGAACAATGGTCTTTTCAAATAATGATAAAAAAAAGAGGGTGTTAAATTTTTTTGAAAGTTTTATTTGGGTTTCATCTTTGTTCATACAGGAATATTTACTGTAACTAATGGGAAAACAAAAAGTACGGTACAAGCAAAACTTCTAAATCTTGAAAGATGTAAATTGAATCTCATTTAAAATTGACCCCAAGCACACACTTGCCTGCGAGATCTGACATATTGAATTGCCTTGCGGGCGTTGACACGATTGTTGTAGATGAGGTAGCACGCAATGATCAGACCTGTCCTACCTGTTAAAAAAAAATAGAGAAAAAAAAGATCTTATTAGAAGCATTAACTTATTTAGCCTATGTTGGTTTTAATAAATAGTTGTTTGATTATCAATCTGCAAACACTGCCAAAAATTTCCACAAAATTGAAAGGCATAGGATGATTAAAAGTTTGAAACAGTTTTCAAGATGGGTTTTTGAGAAAAGTGATCAGGTAGAAATTTTTTCATGCTTATTACTTATTTACAGAGAGACAATAATTTACTCATTTTTAAAGTAACTTGGTTCTTTTAAGGGTTTATAACTAATGGCTTAATTGCTTGCTCTAAAAGTTTGCGCTTAGTGATTTTATGGGGGGTTTTTATCTGTTATTACCAATTGGTTTTTCAAAATCGAAGTTCGAAGTTAGAGGGAAATAAGGAACGGACAAAAAGCTTCAAATTAAGACAGTTTGATTATACAGCAGATGTCCTATTTTTTAGGCCTACACCCAGACCATTTGTTGCTGTACTTAGACCTGTCTCAGAACCTCTTGTTTTTCAGCCAGCCTTTGCACATGTAGGCCCTGCACCCTGAAATGCACTCGTTCTATGAGCTAAAGAAAACAGTGTGCTGTTTTTGGGGTAGTAACTATGTTCAGTGAGTTTTAATTAGCCTTCAAGAAGTGACACTGTTAGGGGAAATCTTAATGGAAACCTTCTACAGACTACTTTCAAAACTTGGATTTAAGAGAATTGAACTTCACTAAGTTCCAATTATGAGTTCAAATCTGACAAAGTCAAAGAGGAATTTTAACCCAACAGGAAATTTTGAATTAAGATAAACTCAGATTATCAGACTTTTTTGTCCGTTGGTTTCCATTGTACAAAGATAAAATACACTTTGTATGTATAACTGTCAGTACAATAGTTCACTGATTCATAGAAGATCAAGACTAAAAGTTTTCTCTGAGAAGCATCCTATACTAGAGAAACCATCTTGATCTTTTTATATGTCTTCTATAGCAAATTAAATTGGCATTGAGATGTGTCTCACATTTCCAGTGAGTTTATATTTTCTTACTTTATGGTTTATAATGTCAAGCTGAACTTGCGCTTTCAGAGACAAAAAGGTATGTAAAGATGAACATTATTTGAATAATTTTGGCAGATAAATCTGCGCTGATGTAGAGCTGAATATAATTTTACTCAATTTGGGTTTCTGAACCTGTACCATCTCAAAATCTCAGATAAAATTAGAGAATTTGTGGAATTCAATATATAACAGAAAAATATAAACAAATGTCTCGCATTCTGTCCAAATGAGACATAAACCAAATGGCTTAGTTTTGAGATATAGGTTTTCAAAGTTTAGTAGATGCTTAGAAGTCAAGTTTTTTTTTATTTTAGATATTGATGCTAAAACGATTTCTAAACAGTTTTCATACCTAGTTCATTTTGAAGTTTAATGTTTTATGTGTTTAATTTAAATTGAAAGGCCTCAACACCTTTATAGTCGTCTAAACTTCAAATTTAATTTCCTCCCTTCTCTAAAGTTGTACAATCCCTAACCCTGCCCACTTCAAACAGCTATAACTTCAACCTGAGGCATGATAGACCTTTTCTGTTTGTTGTATTTGAAAGTAGAGAAAATAAGCTTTTCTTTGATATAATATTTGACTGTCTTCCACTTTTGACTAAAGATGCATTTTGACTGGTTGCAAGACAAATCATTCCAATATCTCCCTGATTGGTTAACTTTAAACATTGACAAAGCAATTATTACCATATCGATCAGGCAATAAAAAGGTAGAAAGTGATAATTATTTAGCACCTTAGTCAACTAAAAATTATCCTAGTTAGATTATAAGTTTATTTTACTCAAAAATGTTAAACATTCAACAACCTTAACCACAGTAGATGAGACAACACTCTGGCTGTTTGGCCTGTTATTTTATTTTTTTTTTGTATTTTATATTCTAAATTAATCCCTTTTAGAAAATTTGGCTTTGTTACTCAGCATAACTGTGTCGCCACAGAGCAGCGTCACTAATGCCCCAGCAAACCAGTATATTTGAAGGCCACTTTTAACACATATGCAGGGTGTTGCAGGTGCATATCATAAATTCAAGATTTGCCTGTGGCTGGGTACCCATTTAACAGGTTGGTGGACTGGGGAAACTTAGGGTAAATTGCTTTCCAAGGCAATTGCAACATGGCATAGTCAGGAATTGAACTCGGGACTTCCAGATCTTGAGCCTGACGCGCTGACCACTCTGCCATGCTGTTAGTACTGACACCACCTAGAAAAGGTAAATAAAAAGGCTAGGAAGCTGTGTCAACAATCTAACCTAGTCCTGCATGGCAGTGCACAGCAACTTTCCCCACAGATACTGCAAATTGCATAACTTTCACTGTGTCCAGTAAGGTTGACATTGGGGCAACACCGTAGTCTTTCCTGGAATGAGAAATAGATTTGTTGCATAAAAATTTCACCATTGTCTACTAAGTAGCCCTATATCCAAATGTTTTGAAAGAATTGCTTATTTATAAGGGAAGGAAAATATGTATTATATTCACAGGTAAACTTGTAAAAGATTGAGATAAATTCACAAGAAATGAAAAGTATATAAATCCAAAACATATATACCATCATATCAATTCTCATTATTTATTAATGGCAATTCTAGACTCTTATCTGTAATTTTTCCCAAGAAAAATTCCAGGGTTTTTGTTTCTGTGTTTTATGACTCTACACAAAATACTAGACTAAGTTTTAAAGGCCCATGTAACTTTTACAACCAACCATTTGTTTTTCAAACCACTACAAATGAGCCATATATCCTAATGCTAATACAAACGTGAATTTTCTTTTCCCTAAACAAAAAAAAAATTATAAATCTTTCAAACAATTTTTTGATATTTTAAAGAAGTATATAACAGAGATGCTTCTATGGCCTGACAAAAATGCCTGACCTTTTTAAATGCTAACTGTTCACCTTGTGGCACGGCAAATTAGAAGTACCATTACTAAATAATGACACCAACTGATCAAGGCTTTTTACATTTTTTATATCTGCTGGACGATGCTGGAACTCTCACAACTGCCAGAGTTCCGGCATTTGCAGTAAAAGAAGCATCTCTGATTTAAAGTGTAAACAATTTAGTTAAAACAAGATTCTTGATATCACATGCATAAGGACTGACTGTAAAACATTTTGATATCACCATTCACTAGTTTGGTAATGCTGCCTGAGTCAATCAAAGTGCTATATCTGCAGTAAAAATCATATGGGAAATGGTGCATTTTGATTGTCTCTGGCATAATTACCACCATTTGTATAGGAGAGGTGCCTATGTCTCTGTTTGAGATATTGTATGAGTCCTTAAAGTGCCAAAGTCATTGCAAAAATGTATTTGAGCAAATAGTGGTAAAAACAGTTTTGATTGGCAGATTCTTGTGTATCTTATTTTTAGAGGTAGGCAATTGTCACAGCTAAATATATGTTGCCAACGTGCAAAAAAAAGCAATTACAATGAATGAGGAATTCACTTTATGCAGCTGCCATTGTGTTCTTCTAAACTTACTGCTCTTTATGGTCTCCTGCTGATTAAATTCAATCATTGCTGAATTTTCAACTGTGCATCATTATAAGTATGCGCCTGACACTAAATGTTTTTAAATTTTATAGTTTCAAATTAAATGAACTTCATTTCAGGTATGGATATAGTTTGAAATTGCTTGGAGTCTTTATTAATTCTGAACAAGTCAGTAATAAAAAGATTTTACTTTTTACATAAGATTGGCCATGCTTATAAATCTTAACAAGGGACTGCTATTATACGAACCTATCAAGTGTGTCTCATAAAAAAAATGACCCAGTATTGAAGTTTCAACAATACTAGTTTTTATTGGTTCTTCTATAAAACTGAGAATCGTATAAACATTTTGAATCTTTTAAAACTTTTTGGCCAAAGCAAACTTTTGAACCATGTAGAATTTCGATTTAGTTGTATATGTTTCACAACAATATTACCCTATAGTCATTTGTTTATGATCATTCTATCTTGGCTACTTACATAACGAAGTTGTAGAAGAATACTGAAAAAGAAAAAGAAAAATCAAGCTTCGAGCAGTCTTTAAGAATGTGTCTAAAAGATCATTACTATTTGCCTCATATTAACAACACAAAAAAGTAATTTTTGCCTAAAGCCAATAGAGTAGTTTTATTTATTTTTCTAAATAATTAAATAGCAATTGCTTGATGTTTTGAGAAGACTAGGATTTTGTACAACCAATGCACATTATGTTACTGCCACCTATAAACTTGAAGAATAATTTGTTTGACTATCTTTGTCTGGATAAGCTGATAAAGAAAGGATCATGATAAAACATTCTCTCTCAACACAAATTTTTAGACACTGCAATAAAATATATAATGAATGTAAAATGTATATAAATAACCCAACATGCTGCAAGTATGACTTACTTTTCTCCTCTGTTACTTTGGGCCTTTCCCCAACCAGTTTTTAAAGTTTTCTTATCAAGTGTCAATTTAGTCTTCAAAATTCTTTTTCATACAGTGCCCTATGCATATACCCTAAAGACTCTCCTTAAAGGCATGAGATGTACTGCTTTAAATCGTTATGGTTGAAAGCTTACATTTTGCTGCCATAAGACGTTGAGGGTCATAAGAGAATCCACCAGAAACATTCCCAGCACCACAATGTGCATGTTCGCCTGGTTCCTGTAGGTTTATCACAGTCTTGATACCAACACTGAAAGATATATCACAGCATGGTCAATACCCACAACAAAACCTACCTGTGTAAAAATGCCTTTACGCACAGTACAACACTATACATCTGCTCTGCTCATAAAGGTTTTGTACAGTTCCCATATATTAAATTCAATGCAGAATGCTTTTACTTGATTTTCTTGTTTTAATTCTTGGTTCAATAATCATTTAAGCGATACAGGGTACCAGACACATAAAGAATGTGTATTGATTGTTTTAAATATGAACTAGCATACGCAGTTTTGACTTTTTGATATGAGCAAAGATTTTATCCTCCATTACTTGAAAAATGAAAAAAAA
>BMAT01005477.1:69242-79921 GCA_019649035.1 Elysia marginata | reverse complement strand
TCAGTTGTTGTATATCAAACTATTATGTTTTTTGTTGCTTTTTTTGAATATGAGTTATCTTTTATTTGTGGATGTCAAAATGTGCAAGTCTAAGGCTAGTTTCAAATTTTGTTTTTCCCCCCCTTTTTTTAGAAACTCTTTTGTGACTTACATTTGAGGCTGTGACAAAAGGTTGCGATTCTGTTGTTTCTGATGATAGACAAAGTATTTTAAAGCATAGCAAAGAAAAATATGGCTATCATAAAAAGCCTTTGCCCTGTATACATGTCAAACTGCATCATTTAGCAGTGTTGAAAATTTTATCCCAAAAGACCTTATGGTTTTAAAGAAAGAAAGTAAAATCGTGATTGAAAATCTATTGGTTGTGAAGGTGGACAAAAATGTTATCTTGCATTTCAACCGTTTATATATTTCTTCATCAATCCAATTAAAATTTTTGACAGTTTTATATAATTCAATGTAAGAAAGTCGTAATATCAGATCATTCACATCACAGTGTTGTTATTTGCTATGTCGTTTCTGAAAATACTTTGTCCCCATCACAACCAACAGATTTAGTATGTTTTGTCACATTCTCATTTAATAACTGTTTCAATAGAATTTCATGATTCTAATCAAAAGCACTGGCTAAAAGCACTGCAAGTGTCCAACATTGCATTTTGTCAATGTGATATGTTCTCTTTTATATTTAACTTCTAACAGTTGATCATCAACAATAGTAATTTCTACTTATTAAGTAACATTTTGTGATACCTAAGTTCTGATTTGAGACATATTAACATAATCATATGAAGTTGCTATTTTTCTTTTAATCTCAGAGGTCCTTTCTTCTACTTCACCAACAATTCTTTTACTGTGGTTTAGAAATAGCTTCTGAAACTGTAATGTTGGAGCTACATATTCGTATATATATATATGAGTCAGGGCAAATTTTTGTAGCCTCTGTGTGCTCAAAATAACTCGTTAGCTTAACTTGCGAGATACAAATGAAATAAAATAATGAACCCTATTTATTCATGTATATTTAGTTGGACAATGATAAAGAGTTGAGGAAAGAGATTTTCCTTTCAACTGCACATGTCATGTCTGATCTTAATGTCTAGTATTGCATGTGTGGTTTATTTGTTATAGATTACAATCTAAATTTGTTTTTAACTTATTAAAATACTGATTATAGATTATTATTCAGATAGCCTCCTTTTGAATATATCACTCAAAGGGCAGTTTAAAATAGCTTTTTGTTTGTATTGGTATTGTTTTAAGTTTGTAGTTTTTGTTTATTTTTTATTAATTTTTTTTGGTGTTTTTTTCCAGTTATAATGATTATAGGTTTCCTTTCACTCAATCTTCTCTTACTCGTTGTGGGGTGTCATTGCATTCTTCCTTTTAATTAAATGAGGTGGATTATTCCAAGCTGGGCTGCTGACAGTAACAGTGCAAAGCTTTCTTTTTTAACTTATAATGAAACGATTATGGATGATTGCACCTTAAATTCTACAATTTTAATATTAGCACTACTAATAGTATTTTCACAACTAATCCTCCCTCTTTCAGATGTCAATAAAATATTCATTTCCTTAGATTTTCATTTCTCACCATTTTTAAAATGCCCCTCTCTCTCACTTTTTCTTTGTGAGTGTATGTTTATAATCTTGAAAATCTTTATATTTATGAGTATTTGTTTAAAACAGTTCAATTCAAATCAAATTATTGTCTATAGGATAGTGTGATGGGCGACAGTTATAGAGAAGTCCTTAGGTCACTGTATATTGCAAAGTTGATTTTGTGGGGAAAGAAATTTTTCTTGCTCACCCTTTTACCACAATCCCAGTCAGTAATATTTTAAAAAAGCAAATGCAAAATTGGATATTGAAGCTGCCATTTTAAGAAGATTGGAATGGATTGGGTTTTTATGAATACTTGTAAAACAATTCAAAAATCATTCTTCTTTATAATTTTACATTTATAATTGTCTATTAGCTTCATAAAAAACTTCAGAGAAAATTTTTTGGTGTTTCAGAACCTTATTCACAGTCTCATCAAAGCTCTGGAGTACACCCTGGCATTATAGTGACCATTGTACTCATCTTGGCCTTGGTAGTGGTCATTGTTGCTCTGCTGGTTGGATACAGGTCAGCGAATTATGCTCCCTCTTCCCCTACCGCTTTTCTCTTTTTCATTATTTCTTTAGGATTCATTTTGCATCCTTTGAGCTTTATAAAAATGCTATATGGTGCCGCCTTTCACCTCCGCTTTTTTCTTCTCTAGCCTTGCAGCTAGCAATGACAAAAATCTATTGTATTGTGAATTGTACACAGTGCATTTTAGCTTTTAAGGCGAATGATAGCTGTTCTTATCTCAGTTGGGTGTAATTTATAAAGCTTCATCTGGGACGGGTAAGCGTTGGCTCAATAGATAGGGTGATTCACTACTATTTGAGAGATCGTGGAAAAAGTGGGTTCAATCCTCAGCCAGTCAAGGTTAATTTTTTATTGGTTCCCAAGGGCTCATCCAGCAATAAACCAATGGCTTTTTTCTTTTTAATACTCTTCAAAAGTAAAGATAGCAATGGAAATATTATCAAATAACATAGCAACTTTGTGTGCCAAGAATAATGAGAGCACTAACATTACCCCTCTTCTTGTTGATTAAACCTTATATTGAGTACAGGACAAACTCAAGGGTTTTGAGACAAAGTACCTTATATCTGTATTTGAAAATCTTCAGGTTTTACATAAAATTATAGCTTTATTTCCTCTTCTAGTGAAAGATATCATTTTCTTACCTCATGGTCTTATGGATGGCTGGGCACCTAATACTCTGAAATAAAATTTCAAAGACAAAGAAGAGCAATTCCACAGTTTGCCCTTTTCTTCAGCTTTTAAAAAAAAATTGCATGTAACATGTTTTGTATACTTTGTGTTTACTTTATGAGATATGAGTATGAGATAGGCCAATTTATTTTTCTTATTGTTGTTGTTCCCAGATTTTACACCTGCAGAAAGTGCTATCAGGATACTTACCGCTATTTTGTGGTGCCCAGCAATGGTATGCCAGTACAGCAACCAATACTACCAGTCGAGGAGCTCAGCGGTACTGGTTTTATAAGTCATTGATAACGCAGTTAGAAATATCTAAAAATAATTGGAAACTGTTTGTGCGACAGCTTTTTTTTTTAAATGTGTGACACAAAATAAGGAAGCATCTACAGTTTTGTGGCTAGGAAAATTATTGTTACTCCATATAGACAAGCTCTAAATTTTAGCACCGAAGGCAAACTGCAAAGTGTTTTTATGCAGCATCTCACACTATGGTCCATAATGATTTTCTATTTGGCTTTTCTTCAGAGTCTTTTATTCGTATTTTTTATAGACCTTGCATTTGAGAAAATTTCTGTTTGTCTGAAAAAGACTAATTCCCATTATGTTTTGAACTTTTCAGAGGAAAAGCATTATCCAGATATTCATGTGACAGAGTTTCTACCACATGTTGACCAAATGCACAGTGACAGTGACATTGGCTTCTCGCAGGAATTTGATGTAAGAGGAGATATTGCTGTGTTAATCAAAAAAGATTTTTTTTCAATGTTTTCCATCATCTTAATCAAGTACTATTGTATTTTAGTGTTGTAATAGTGAGTGAAAACCAATTATCATTTGTTTATTTATTTTAACAATATAACATGGGCATTTTGCCAAATTTCATTCTTCCAGTGTTTTATTCCTTAAGAGCAAGATGAGCCAAAAAAAATTGTAGGAAGAATAATTTGTATTGAGTTTTTACTGTTTTTTCCCCAGCTCAAAAAAGTACATGAAAAAATATTCAGTTAAAAGTAGTGGCAGAGAATGTCGTATTGTGTCATGCTTTTATTTTTCTCTTTTCAGGAAATAAATCGTTCATCTCAAAGTGATAAATACTCATTCGACAACTCAAACATGACAGATAATAAAAACAAAAACAGATACATAAATATTGTGGCTTGTAAGTTTTTTCTTGTTTTCTTTTTACCTGCTTTCAACTTTCAAATTGTTTGTTGGTTTAGTTTTTTTAAAGAGATTTCTTGGTCATTGACCTAATATATCATCATCATAATTTATTTCATATCAATGTTCATATGTTATTGTCATCAATGTTCACATGTCATTGACATAATGTTTTATTTTCATAATTTATTGTTATATCAATGTTCACCCTAGTTTTATCATTACCACCATCATATTTTCGACCATTTAACACACAATAAAAAGCTTTTCACTTTTTAAATTTTTGTATACTATGCAGAGTACTTGGCCAATTACACCTGCCTACTGAGACCACCTGGGCTTATCAAGTATTAAAGCATTTCAAGAGATTAAGCCCCCTAAGTTTTAAAAGTGTCTGTAACAACTGACCATTCACTCATCTAATTGGGCACACAGTGCCAGTTATCAAACACCACCTCGACTTTGCTTACCAGTGTCCGTTAGGCTCGTAACATATTCCTTAATGTCATGACATTGTAATTATAAGCACCCCGGCCTTGCTTTGTCTTAAGGTAACAGCCAAGTAACTAGCTTTCATTACGCGTTTGCTTCAACGTATGAAAAATACCATGAGACAGAAATGAAATGTGAGCTAAGCCACTGGGTGGAAACCTTTAGACTGACTTATTGTAATTTTTGACTGTTTGATACATTAAGCTTACTTATTCTTTGCTCCTAAGTCACTTTGAAGAACTTAGGGGGCAAATGCTTGCAAGCTTTTTGGTAATTGCGTTTAGGTTAGAATCTGAATTTCCTTTAATGATAGATACTTGGCAGACCCAAAACTCTTTATCATAATGTTTATAGACACATATCACATCAACAGGGCTATATCATATCGCAAGACTATATGTCTTGTAACCAGTCCAAATCAGTCGTAAGTCGAAATTGGAAGGTAGTCAGATATTGGTATCACAGAAAACAACAAACAGAAAATCTCTGTCATGCTTTTGTGTGAAGTTATGGCCGTTAAAAGTTGGCACGGTTAGGACTTTTGAAATTTCAGAAAGGTGAGAAAACAGGATTTAAAGTTAAGACAACTATAAAGGTATTGAGGCCTTAGCAACCATACCAATTAAAATTAAACACCTAAAAATGAAATTTGACCATCAAAGAGGTGTGGAAACTGTTCAGAAATGGTTTTAGCGTCAATATCTAAAATAAAAAAAATTTGACTTCTGAACACCCACTAAACTTTAAAAGCCTATATCTCCAAACTAAGCCTTCAGCTTACGACTCATTTAGACAGAATGCGAGACATATTTTTTTTTTTTTGCACTACATTCTGTGGCATTTTTTTTATGCTCATTGTTCACTTGTCTAACTTGATTTTTTTTTTTATTTCATAGATGACCACTCCCGTGTTATTATGAAAACAGAGCTGGGACGGCTGCGGCAAACAGATTATATCAATGCTAATTATGTGGATGTGAGTAGACGTGAATTTTCCCCCACTGCTATGCTGGGTCTTTTATTGGATATATTTATTCAAGCATTTTCTATTAAGTCGTACTGGTGGGAAGAATTTTCCCATCATCATTTATCTCTCTGTTTATGCTGTTGAAACACAGCTCTCTTCAAACGTTGAAGCACTGTTTGTTAAAGCACACATATTGGGTTTTAAACAAAAGAAAACAAAGCACCAACTTTTCTCAAAGGCTGTGAGCATCGCTTTGTCATAAACAGACAAATTAATGGCGCTGGGAGCGTTCTTCTTGTCATAAGAGTTAACAACTTTGTCAGAATGCAGTTTAAAATGTCATTCTATACAGTCCAAAAAAATTTGAAGTTCGTAAGAATCAATTTGTCACAATGTCAACACAAAGTATATTTTCATGTTTAGCTTAGTATTTCTAACTTCCCTGATGTTTTAAAAAGACTCAAAATGTACTTACGTAACTATTCAAAGGCAAAGGTTTGAAACACTGTTATAAATAGGAATAGACCATGGTGTAAGAGTAACTAAGCAGCATTTATAGGTTATTAACTTTATAGAATTTTACAGCTGTTTTAGAAGATATTGTGTTTCTTTAAGAAATTTAACATAGTAATGGCGTTTTAATTTGTGCGAAAACATGGTGAAGAATTCATGATAGTGCTAAGTGTATTTTCAATCTAAATGTTAATTATCGATTTTTACATGCAGGGTTACAACAAGCCAAAGGCCTATATTGCCACCCAAGGTCCCCTCCCTCAAACATTCTCAGATTTCTGGCGAATGGTTTGGGAACAGAATACAAATGTAATTGTGATGATTACAAATCTCATGGAGAAAGGGAGGGTGAGTAGAAATGTTTAGATTTTTGGTATGCATAAATTTGCTGTACATTCTTGGCTGAGTGGTTCAATTTTAAACAGTTTAGAATGTGTCATAAGTTAAATTCACTTCATAAAATCATTGAAACTAATCTTTTTTCTTTTCTTTTTTTAAAAGCTCCATCATTTAGTTTTAATATAACACTGAATAAAGTTGCTCAGTAATGGCAGCAAGATATATTACTTACTTGTAATGAGAATACTTTGCCTTTATTAAATGACAAACCCACAGCCTTTGTCATAGATTCATATAAGTAGTTATTTACTAAGAATGCTGTGACAATTTAGCATTGCATAAAATAAGTACCACCAATTAAGAAATCGCATCAGAGAAGAGAGAGTGTCTTAAAACTTGTATTTTTGTGAGTGGGTTATCTACAGCTCTAACACTTTGAGTGGAAGCATGTAAAAAAAAGTGGTCAAATGCCTTGTGCTTGCAGCGCAAAAGAGTTTTATTTTGCAGCGGGTTTAAGACACCAACCTTTTTACCTTCTTAACACCTATAGGCCTCAGGAGATGCAACTAATTCTTGACCATGTGTACGCTGTTATCAGTTATGTTCTACCAGTCATAACTTGACCTGGTGTAATGAATGATTGTTTCCATTCTTTTGTGTTCCAGAGAAAATGCGACCAGTACTGGCCCAGTGATGGCCAGGAAACATATGGCAACATGCAGGTCAAACTCATCACTACTGTACCTCGGGCACATTACACAGTGCGCATCTTTTCTCTTCGCAACATGAAGGTAAAAAAGGTATGCATGTTCATCTAGGTGCTTCCCCTTTGATGTGGCTTTTGCTGAAACTTTTTTTGCTTTGTCTTTTTAAAAGCAATGCATTACCTGCGGTTTGTAATCTTTATATAATTTTTTGTTCTTTCTACAGTTCAGTTTGTTTTTAACGTCGAGATAAGTTTTTAACTTCAGCTTCAACTTGGAAAAAGTACATCTTACTAAATTTACAGGCCAGATAATTCAAACCTGGATAATTTGGACATTTGTTCGATTCAAAGAAAATACAGTTTATCAATTGTATGCTTCCTACGTGGTGTATAGGTTTCAGTTAGGTTTCATATAATTCAAATTTAAGTTTTGTTTCTGTGGAATTCAAAATACTCTTATTGGACTGTATATATTTTGAGATGGAAAAATCCAAGATGAAAGCATTGCCATGGCAGAGAAAAATAACATCTAAGGTAATTTTTTTTTAATATTTGGCCGCACCAGTGTCATTAAAAATACTTCAGTTTCCCTCATGCTATTTGAAATATCCCTTCCAAAACTAGCTCCTCTCCTTGTTTGCTGCATGATTTGAATAGAAAGCAGTGCCATTTAGCCTTTGAGGGCTTTATATTTTTTGCCTCTTTTTCATGCTTCTTAGACACACCATGAGTTAGGATTTTCTTATTTAAGTTATGATAGTATTTTGCACAAACACAGTTTGTATTGTTTTTACAATCAATCAAAGAGAAACAAGTTGACATATTTCCCATTCTAAAGCTTTATGTGTATTGCAAGATGTGTTAGGCTGTAAAAGATGCAATCTGCATGCAAATACATTTGCGCATATCTTGCTACTACTTTTAGTCTAGCTTATATCTTATAGTGTTCTTTCTCATTGCAAACATTGACAACATAGAGTAGAGTATTTAGTGTTCCTTGTTTGGCTTTAGTCAAGTTTTTCTTCAAATATTCTGTGTTTCACAGCAATCATGCCTAATATTTGGTGAAAAACTTGTAATTAGAAAATTTAACGTTGCTTTGTAACAGTAGCCAAAATCGAATATTCACCCTGATATTATCTGGGAGCAGTGGGGTGAGGCAATAATATTTTTGCCTTACTCTGCCTGTTAAAGGTATGCTTGGTGTGAGAATAGTGATCTTGTTATTTTTCAGATAGATTTGTGTGTATTAAAAATATATTAATTCAAGTTTTAATGCTATATGTGTTAACGGTTAAGCAATATATTGTAGCCAGTAATAATCAATAAATTAGATGATTTCCTAAAAATCTGTTTATACATGCATGTATAGGTAAGGCGTATATTGGAAGAAGACACAAGTAAAGCATCAACTTTTTCTGTATTCTTAGCGACATTCAATGAAAAGCTCAGCAGAGCGCACAGTGTACCACTACCACTACACTGAATGGCCAGACCACGGCGTGCCAGATTACTCTCTGCCTGTCTTGTCATTTGTGCAAAAGTCTGCAGCTCAAAGTGGCCCCGAGAATGGGCCCATTGTGGTTCACTGCAGGTACGTTACAACTGACAACTGACCATGAATATATTTACGTTTTGGTCTGATCACTTGGTATTGTAAAATGCCCAAGAGTAAATCAGCATTTGTGGTTATAAAATATATAGTTTCTTCAAACAGCAGTATGATTAGGCCATGGATGCATCTAGTATATTTTACACAGCAAAATGTGGTTTTAGAAACATGGACTATCAACACAACAGGTAGCAGACAGATCCTAATTCAGTGCTTCCATTCTTCCGCATTTATGTGGAAATCCACAGTTTTTACCGTCCTCAAATAAATCTGCACTTGACTTTTTTCTGTCTCACCAATTTTCCGCATTCAAAAAAAATAGAAAAAAGCAAGAAAGAAAATCTGAAACCAACTCTTTCTGTTATGCTCAACGTACTGCAGGAAGTAAATACTGGGTCACCACTAGGTCATGAAATCACTAAAAAGTCAGAAATTTTTTATGGGTTGGGAAAAAGATGGGGAAAACAAAATGTCTTAAAGTTTCATGTTAGCTTTATGCATAGGTGGGAATTTTCTGCTCTTTAGCCAATTTCTACTAAAGTCATTATTTAAAAACTTTGTTCATGTAGGCTAGATTGGTCTAGCCTGGGCCTCAACGTTGCCTCAATGAGTGAGTCCAGAACTCCGATGAAGAGAGCTTTTGACAAGTTTATCAACAGACCGAATGCCAATTATAGGATAGGAAGCGCCCAGATCTGCCAACTTTCTGGTTTGCCCTGTAATAAATTAAGGTGACACAAAAAAAAAATTACCAGTGAATAAACTCAAGTCAAGGCTGCTCATAGTCATTTCATTTTGTTCCCCCAAAAATGCGATCCTGATACTGAAATGGTCCGATACAATGCTACCTCCAGTACTTGCATGAGTAGTTACCGATAGTATTAACGTATGTTTGGCACCATTGGGTCAAGTAGTTTTGAAATAAGTTGTGTATGGCAGCCAGTGAATGGAGTCCAGTTCCAATTGTTTTCTTATCAATGTTGGGTACATTTTACCGGGCTTTGTCTGATAACCGTTTCACAGTAATATAGAACACTGACACAATACTTCAACTTGAATAAAGTAACATTGTAGACTAAGTCACAGTGCTTCATGTTTCTGTGGTCCATGCCATTGATGCTTGTGGTCAGTGCATAGGGATGTGCATGTTACGCTCACATGACAACAATAGAATAATGAGAAAGGAGTGACTCCTCCTCAGATTTTAGAGTGTGGCCCTTGTATCTGATGCTAGGGATGCAGAAGCCACCAATCTGCATCCAAGGGTGCCTTTCTAAATTGTTTTAGTGTTTTATGATTAGATAGGGATTATCACTAGTGCTCGGCATAAAGCAAGTTCAAAATTTGGATATCTAGTTTCGAAACGAAATTTAAATAACTGGGTTTCGACAAGCAAGTCGGGAGACTTGCTTTCGGCTTGCTTTTGACTTGATTTTCAGATCTAGCCTAGGCTAGCACTGGCAGGCATGGCATGATTGGTGTCACCCACCACCCCTTCTCCTTCCATCATTTTTTAATGTGCGAAGGAGAAGGGGTGTTTGGAGGGAAGGGTAAGAGAGAGGCAAGGCACGCGACGCATGGATTGGACTAGACAGGCCAACGAGTAGACCTAGGGCTGCAGGCCCGCACAATCTAATTACAGCAACCCATCATCAAGCTCTAAATCTGATCCAAATTTTAGCCTACGTCTTGATTTGCAAAACCAAGTCAAATTCCAAATATATCCAGATATTTAGAAATGGGCGACCCATATATCCAATTACTGTGGAACCAAGTCGAGGCCCAGCACTGATTATCACAAAAGGCGTCTGGATATGAACAAGTATAGTTCTGCAACACATGTGAAAAGGACAAAAACAGTTTTAAATGTTTCAATTGTTGTAGCACCTTGAAATTATCACTTCAGCTTATATACTTAAAACTAAAGAAAAGTCTTATTTTAAACTAAATTTAATCAACAAAAACATTTTTTTAGTTAAAGTTGATATGAGAGTCATTTGCCATAATGCCGTCAGTCCCCAGTGGTCTTGATATGATAACTGTGGGCATGTTTTCTTCCTTTGTTCT
>BMAT01005477.1:56314-69218 GCA_019649035.1 Elysia marginata | reverse complement strand
AGAAATTTTCTTGCTTTATTTATGAATTGATGTAAATAAGATTAAAAAATTTTTTTTAATTTTTCATATATCAGTTCAATAAAACTAATTTAATTTTAATGATGTGATTAAAAATCCTGATAAGAGACTGAGACTGAGAGCCTGGTAAACTACTACTCGGGCAAGTGGCTAAGTAAGCACAAACGTACACTGGGAATTGCTGTTATATAAAGCTTGTCAAACAGATTTTCTTTTTTATTGGCCAAAATGCATTAGAAAAATATAAGTTTCTAATGTGAAATAATTTTAAAAACTTTCAGGAAAGAGACTTGGTTTTTTTTAGATTACACTTTATCTTTATGTAGTTTTGGTACCAATTTAAGATACTTTTCTTCACCATCATTCTCTTGGTTTTTTTTATTAAGTAGAATGTACCACCTAAACCAAACTCAGCTGAATCAATTCAAAAGCTTATAAAAAAAAAAGTATAAATATTTTGCTCAATATTTTTAAGCTCAACTAAATTCTATTGGAAATGAGATGAAGAGTGCAAGTTATCGTTTGGGAAAATTTCCTATTGGGAGCCAATTGCTTGCAGGCAAGAACTATAATTATGCGCTCTAATTGCATTCCCAATTGAGGACTTTACACTAGATCTAGACTAATAGCGTAACCCATTAAAAATAAAAACATACTGGCCCATCAGCATCCTTTTAGTCCCTAGCATAGGACTTTTTTGTATAGAATACCCTGCACAAGGACAAATTTAATTTTTTCAGTTATGCAAAAAAACAAATTTAATGTTTTACTTTCTGCAAAAAGACAGATTTAATGTTTTAGTTATGATGGACATGTAAAACAAAAAAATGTGTATAAAGAGAAGAAAGGAGAGTATGTTTGCAAAGAAGTTCTGAAATTTGGTTCTTGTGCTGCTTACACCACTTTAATGTAATGTTTTACTAGACACTTTGTTTAAACCAAAATATGCCTAAACCAAAATTAAAACTGAACCCCCCTAAATATTCATTTTAACAGTTTGGTTTTTACCGTAGATCAGTATTTTTATCCATCTTTTAAATGCAGAAATTAAATCTTAACTTTTGCATGACATCATTTAGCTTCCAATGTTACTGCAAACTACTTTCTATTGATGTGAGGTCTACATATTCATTTTCTTCCGTCACCAGGATCAGTACATATTCATACATGAAGTTCTGAAGGAATATCTCCTAGCCAATGGTGTTACAGAAGTTCGTGAGGATAGCATTGAGGATCACCTGCAAAGACTAGAGCAGCCAGCAGACAGTCTTATTCTGACCAAATTCACGAAGGGTTCAATGCTTGACAGGCAGTACCAGGTAAGCTACACTGGTTACTATCTGGTTATCCTTTTTTTTTTAAATTTTTGTTCTTATTTTGGAGTAGAGTGTAAGGTTGCATTTTGTTTTGCTTGTCAGACAGTACCAGGGAAATAACATTGATATTTATCCCTGTGTCAATTTTTTTTTTAAAGTTTCCTTTTTTACTATTCAGTGGAAACCTCCTCATTCATGATCTATGGTATTGTTACCTGTAATATAATTTTTTCTTTCAATAAACAATGTCTGGAAATTGTGTCTCCTCAGCTTCTAACAGAGTACACACCAAACGAGATGGATCTGTCAGCAGCTTTGAAGCCAGTAAACCAGGAGAAGAACAGGGTGGGCAGCATTCTGCCTGTCAATATGAAGCGGGTGTTACTGCCGGCTAGACCAGGGGTGGACGGCTCAGATTACATCAATTCGACTTTCTTGCAGGTGAGAATCTGAAGTCTGAAGCATCCAACCCAGTTGGTCTCAGTTGAGTCAAATCAGCAGATGCAACAAACTATGATTTACAAATGGTATTGACAAAACTTTTTTTATACTTGTGGTATACCTGACAAAGTTGGGAAACAGACAGGGTTTAGATAAAAGTTGCCTTCCTGGTTGTTTTCATACTTGGTAAACCCTGTCTATATCAAATTCAGTTTCTTTTTTCCATATGTTTATCTTCTCTGTGTCTATTACTGTTGCAGATTTGTTTTACATCATTCAGAATCTCTTGTCCTCTCTACAGTCCTATTTCTATACCCCTCTCACACTTTCTGTTTCTCTTAGATTTCCGCCCAGGTTTCCTTATTTAGATCTATATTTAGATTTAGATATCAATGTTTTGGTGTCTAGACTCTATACTTTCTGGTTAATTAATCTTTCAATTTGCATTTGACTGCCTCTTTTATCCCCTCCCCTTCTCATTTTTGTTTTACTCTCTCTCCCTCTCTCTTCTTTTTGGCAGATTACGAGTTTCTACTGCAGGAACTTCTTGATCTAATCTAGATCTAGAATTGTTGCAGGTCCTTGCAGGATTATAGATCTAGATCTATAATAGATCAAATTGTTTCTGCTACATTGAGATCTGAAGAGAGGTTGAAATGTAGATTCTAAATCTTGATCTTGATTTTGACAAACTAACAGAATTTTGGACTTGATCCAGAGCTCTACATTGTTTTGTTGAACACAGTGTGTAGTTTTTTAACCCTAATTCGCTATTTATCAAATTTATTTTTCAAATTAGCAGGCCCAAACTGTATTCTTAGTGTTTTTTCCAGCACATCATCTAGCTTTTGAACAGGACTTCACTATTTTTAGATTTTTAGCCAAACGCATAGGGTATAAGCCTAGCGATTGGCACTCTCCATTGCGTCAGCAACAAAAGATTGAACAGCAAAAAAGTAAATAACATCCGCTACTTACAGCACTGTAATAATCTTGTATCAAAACCGGATAGATTGGTGGCAGTAAGTGATGATTATCAAGTATAAATAGATCGGGGGCAGTACTTTACCTTGAGCGCTTTTTTTAAATTCATTTTGACGCATGTAATTTACATTTCTGAAATTTTTCATTTTAATAAGGGCTGGGTGCAATATTTTGATTTACTGATTAAGGCATATTTCTCAACACAACTGCACACTTTGCCTCATCACTGTATTTTTTTTTTATTATACAAAGGAATCCTATCATAGCTTAGTCCATCCAAAATCACTGGCTTTGTCATTCATGTCTTTGTTTATATAATGTACTTTCTTTTTTGTGTCAAAAGGAATTGAAAATACATGTGGGTAAGGAAAGGTTTTACACTGGTATTTTTATAATGTACATTCTTTTCTGTGTCAAAAAGAATTGTATCTCCATGTCGGCATGAAAAGTTTTACTCTTTTTTTTTTCACATTTATTTAAAGGGCTACAAAAAGTCTTCAGAGTTCATTGTAACTCAGCACCCTACAGAGGACACCATGGAGGATTTCTGGAGGATGGTGTGGGATAAAAATTCTCCTGTCATTGTGGTTCTTTCAGACTTTGATGATGAAGTAAGAAATCATCTTTTATGCAACATTATTCTTGTTTATGTTTGTTCTTTTTTTTCTGTAAGATTAGAGAAAAAGCCAATCCAAAAAAAATTAATTTGGCAAGTATGTATTGAGCTTGTTTCAAAAGAAAGCACACCTTCAAGCAACCGATGTTTTATATAAATTGTCTTGGCAATGTGCACAAGGCACATTAAGAAACACCTTAAATCAGTTGAATCACTCTAATTATTATTCATTCCCCTGAATTCATAGGAGTACAAAGAATTCTGGCCTCCCAAAGGCAGCAGTATTGAGGTTGACTCTGGCAACTTCCGTCTGGTAATGAAAGATGAACCAGCCTCAGAAGATCTGCAAGAAAAAGGCATCAGTATTTTAGAGTTCATCCTGGATTCTATTCAGGTAGAAACTGGCCTAAATCCTCCATTCCTTTTAAGTTTTAGGTCTTTTCCTAATTGATTGTGTATCTTTGTAACTGTACATGTCTATACTCTAATTTGGATGAACTGTTTGCAAATCTTTTATGTTCTAATGCTTCCCCGCTCTGAAATAGAGATAATTATTTGTGTCTAGATTAAAGCCATGGATTTCAAAATGTGTGTATCAGGCATGTATATTCTATAGCTTCTAAAACTAGTTACACAATAAGTTGATGTACTGTTGACAAATGGGTTTACCCCTGACGTTTTGACCTCTGAGTTTGACAAGACCTGTTCAGGGCACTTGACCTTCCCCATACGTTGATATTTACACACACATTGTACATCCTGGGTCATTTTCGACCCTTTACATTTTATATAGAAAATATGTTATGGGTCATTTTTTGACCCATACCTTTCCAGAGGTAAACAACTGTCCAAATCACTTTGAGTTTGAAGAAATACTAAAATAGTGAGTACACATTAGTTACAATGTACTTAGGAGTAGGATCAGCAGCACCACCACCACCACCACCAGTAGTAGTAGCAGTGGTAGTAGGAGTAGTAGTAGTAGTAGTAGTAGTAGTAGTAGTAGTAGTAGTAGTAGTAGTAGTAGAAGTGATAGTAGTAGCATAAGCTGAAGCAGCAGTAGTAGTAGTAGTAGTCGTAGAAGTGGTGGTGATACAGGTAGTAGTAGAACAGCAGCAGCTGCAGTAGTAGTAGAAGTTGTGGTTGTCATTTCCGGTTTGAAACAACAATGCTTTACATCTAGCAACGAAACATATTGTGATGGTTATAGGCTATTTAGTTTTCGACCCAGGACATATTTTCTTATACAAAATGTATGGGTGGAAAACAACCCACGATGTTCAAATGCGTGGTTGTGTATGAAAACATCAATAAAGGAAAAGATGCGCTAAAATCGAAAGCTGGTTTGATCACATGTTGAGAAATTCGATAAATATAGATTACATCAGGCGATGGGGTATATGACTTCACTCAGGGCCAAGTAACAGATATTTTAGAGGCCCCTGGGTCATTTTCTTTAACTAAGACTTAAAGCAAACAAGGAAAAAGGATGTAAAATTTGCTGCAGTCACACAGAAATTACACTTCATGCCAGTGGTGAGCAAAGGATTCTCCTGAAGCAGCTTTATCATTCTCTTTCTATTCCTTTGACCCCAAGACCAGTTGGAATTTCTTGAAATAGACCAAAAGATAGTAAATGAAGAACTGATAAAGAGAATGCAATTACTTAAAGTTATCTTTGTGATGAAATCAAATCAATTAGATGCAATTAAATCTTGTACATTTTTAATTTCAGTATGATTATACACTTATGACGCGTATCATCTGCGTGAAAGACTGGCCAGCTACTTGTGTGGAGTTGCACACTGTGTTTGACCTTATAATTTTGGCTCACAGCTACATTAACTCTCTTGAATGTGGGCCCATTGTTGTCATGGACAGGTAAACCTTTTGTCTTTACTCTAATAAGTATTGCTTTTTGTTCACAGCTTAACCTGGAGAGGTAGTCAATAGGCAAAGATAGGCTGGCTTCTATCATATTTAATGGTTGGATTAGTATAAATGTATGAAGTATATTGTATATTATAAATGTCTTGCAGTTGTGACTATGCTGTACAAGTGAGATATCAGAATTGAAAAAAAAAACGCCCTTTAAAAGTTTATTTTATCTATTCTTTAAAAAAAATCATCTCACTTTTTTTCAGGTAGTCAGATATTAATTTATCTTAGCTTCTATTCTTTAAAAAAAATCATTTCACTTTTTTTCAGGTAGTCAGATATTAATTTATCTTAGCTGAGTACAAATGGATGTAAATTGATAGGAATAAATGGAGTATATAACATATGTGGCTGTTTTAGCTTTTCAAAGAAATTTATTGAAACAATGTGAGCCCAAGGACAAAAGAAAAAAAATAACTCTAATAATAATTATAGTTATTCAGTCCATTATAAAAAACTCAAAGCTGTTTATATTCATATATTCATTATAAAACAAAATTGCTAGATATATACAATAGGATTAAACATTGATTAAAAAAAAAAAAATGCATGACTCTAGGAATCTTTGAAAAATTTTATGTTTAACACCTTTTGATTGCATTTTTTTTTTGGTATATGTGTGTGCATTTTCCAGGTATGGAGGGATTGAGGCAGGAAAGTTCTGTGCTCTTTGGACATTGAGAGACCAAATGCTCTCAGAGAAAAGCTGTGATTTCTACGAAGTGTGCAAACTTTACCATTACAAAAGGCCAGGCATAATTGGGACTCAGGTATATTTCTGATCAAAGAACTTTTGATAAAATAGTTGTCAATGGCCTAACAGACTGCACTAGCAGCTCTGATGTTGTGTTGTGAATTTTTTTTTTACGTTTTTCCTTGAAGTAGAGTAGGGCCATTATAAATTGCATAGCCAAACTCGTGATGTGGCTGCTAGCTTATGATTAATGCCTTCAGGCTCCAAAACTAATTTTATCAGTTCATACATTTGTTAAAATTTTAGAACTTTTAAAAATCTAAAATTAAGTGTTTGTTATTATTATGGAATACAAATGTTCATTTTTCTTGCTGCAGTATGCAGTACTATTTGACCTTTGAGAGCTAGCGTTTTAACCTAAAAGTTGTCATGAGCTTTGAAAATACAGAATTGATTCAATTTAACAAAATGTCAGTTGTAGTAATTGTGCCAAGTTTAGGTGAAAGCTATTCCTTATTTTATCACCATATCTTAAAGTTTAAATCTGTAGCATAAAGAAACAATCAAGGTGATTTTTCAGTGGCCCAGACCATTTTTTTTTATTATTAAATGGTAATGTTTATTAATGTGTTAAGGGGAAGAACGTTTTATTTGATATCAAGTTTTTTACTAAAATGATTGTTATGTAACTAGAGGAAAATGAACAAGAAACTCTTGTGGTACTATCATGGTGACGGTCGCCATGTTGAATATAATTTTTTTTGTAGTTCAAAACCAATCTTGTACCAAAGTTTTTGTTGAAATTAGTTCAAACAAACTGTCTACCTTAGGGCTGACTATGGAAAAAAGTTTTTTTTATATCTTGAAAACAAGTTCTTTTTTTAAATTTTCAAAATTTGTTTTTATGATAAAAGTAAAAAAGGGATTTTTTCCCCCTATTTTTAAGGATTTCTCCAAAACTAGACAAAATATTCCATAAAGCCCATGTCTTTTTACTTGTCACGCACCAGATTTCAAATTGAAAGAGGAGATATGTTTGATACGCAAAACAAGTATATATAAAGCAAAGCACATTTTATAAAAGATAAGATTAAAAGGAAAAACACTTTAACGGTAATATAATGTAATGATATACATCCAAGGCACCAAAATTTAAGGATGTATTGGTAGATTTGTTTTGTAAGGTGGTTTAACTTGACATATTTGTAAAAACATGCCCTCCAATATGACATGACTGATTATCGATAACTCAGCCCATAAGGGGCTGTCCCACCTGCATAAGTTTAATTTTCTGGGCCATTAATAAATAGAACAGAAAATCTTTCTTTTGTTATTTTTTTTTTCAAATGTGGTTGGGTTTGGTGTTAAATTTGTAGGCAGCCGTGGCTGATGTTATTTCATAATGAACCATATATGATAGCAAAACACAGATTAAAAAAAAAAACATGAGTCAGAAGCGATAAAAACTATTTTTTTGAAAACATATTTTTAGCTCAGCTTGTACAATTTTGTAATTGTTGGTCATTTTTTTCTCTCTCTGTGTGTGTCCAACTTAGGATGATTACATGTTCTTGCATCGGGTCATGGCTGCCTTATGTGCACGTCTTCGTGAGGAGCTGGGCAGCAATGGGTCCTCTCCACGACACCACCATCACTACCACTTCCCTTCACTTCATAACAACGCCTCACGTCAAAATGGCACCCTGCCCCGGCATACCCCCAACAACAACAGCAGTGGCAGCAGCAACACAAATAGTACGGCTCTTACACCAAATAACAATGTTGGCAGTGGTAGCCACACACTTCCTCGAGCTGGAAGCAACTCTGCAAGACGAAGCACTACAGGGGGCAGTGGCTCTGGGGAAGGTAGCAATAGCTTGGTGACCACTCCCACCAGCCCGTCCGCCCCCGACGCTGAGGGCAACAAGGAGACAAACATTTGAACTCAGTGCTTAGAGGCCATCTTTTAATTCAAGTCTATGACACAGTTGAGACTTAAAATAGGTTACAGCTGTCAAAACGAAAGGTTTAATGCTCTTTCAGTGATGAGCTTACCCTTGACAATCCTGGAATACAAAGATGTCAAAAATTTTTGCTCAAAGAAGTCTTGCCTCAAGCACAAATCACATTTGTATATCCTCATTTCAATTATGTGCCCTGCAATTTTGAGTAAGCGATTTTTTTTTCTTTAAGGATTGATTGACTCAATAATTATCAAAATACAGGTTGAAACGTATATCAATATTGATTTTTACACCAGAACTTAGGCATTTTTTCCTGTGCTTACATCAATAAATCAATATATCTGATGCGTTATATTACATTGATAAATTACATTGATGGTGTCTGGACCTGTATGAAAGTTATGACTTAAAAGTGTCTCTTTGTTTTATTTTGTATAGTTCAGGTAAAAAGATGTATTGACCTAGTCATTCCTTTTGTAATTTTTTTTCTGCTTCAAGGAAACTGAGTATTAATAGGTACAGATATATTGAACAAAAAAAATCAATCATGTTTAGAGTTAATCATATATGGAAAAACTGATGAAAATATTTTTTAAAGACAATTATTACATTGGTTTTAAATTTTCTACAGATGATCATGCTTTTCAAGCATTTTATAGCCCATGCAATGTTTCAAGTTATTTTTGTCAGGCTTTTTTCATCACATGGTCTTGTTAGTCAGTGTACTGAAGATCAATATTTTTAACTGTGAAAAAATGAAGAGAGGAGAAATATGAAAATTGTCAAATCAGTTTTTTCTTTAAAGCCGAAAATCAAAAAGTCTCTGAGATTTCATATATATATATATATATCTATATGTTGTCCGCTCAACAGAAAGTTTTGTCAGCATGATAAAAGAATTCTCTCAATGAGGGTTTTGGCATGGCCAGCAACCTACTGACATGAAATTCCCTTGCACGTGCTAAGAAAATTTTTTTTCCAATTATTATTTTATACTTGTTGTGGAAAACAAATTTGTGTATACTTTGAGGCTAAAATTTAATATTAAATCTTTTGTAATGGAGATTTAAATAGACCTATGCTCGATAAAGTTATTCTTTTCACAAAATTGAGTTTATTCCCCAGTCCTAAGCAATTATAGTGAGGACTGGCTATACAACTTTGTGTCATAATGTCCAGTGTAGTGTATACCCATTAATACTTTCTCTTAGCAAACAGAGATTCGCTTTACATTGAGTCCTCGCTGTTTCTCCTTGTAAAAAGGAGATTCTTGGTCTAAATTTGGTTGCTGTGGAAAATGTGAATAGCCTCCTTTGCTAAAATAAAAAATGGGTGTCAGACTTAGAAGTTCTGAGACATTTGTTTGTGAGTTTTCTAGCAAAATTGAACCGTGGTAACCTAGATCTAGATCTACAAATTTACTTGGGAAGAAATGGGGTGGGGGATCACTCAGGAAGTACTTACTTACGAGAGAAAAGAGTTCATGAACTTCACTTCTGCTCTATGCCTCCTAAGGGATGCTGCAGTCCTAGCTAAATGTGCCTAATCAGGAGCGGTGTTTTTTTTTTCGTAAGTAATTTTTAGACTGATGTTTTTGTGATGGGTCTGAATATCTTTTTGATGACTTTTAGGCAATAGAAAAGATCAAGCTACCAATGCTGGCAGGTTTCTTAGGCTGTGAGAACTAATGTATAAAATTGTACACAGGTTGCCAGATCTGATTTTGCTTAAATATGAATTAGGAAACAGACCTGACCTGGACTGCCACCATGGTATTTATCTGAATACTTTGTTTAGGTGTAAATAATTGTATAGGGGTAATATAAAAAGTATCTTTTCCCCCCTTCTCAGCTATGTTTGAATGAAGTCTTGCATGTCTACCCTGTGAGTTCCTATTGTTTGGTTTTCTTGTAAGCTGTTATTTTTGTTGGTTTTTTTTAGTTTTAAAGGTTTCCAATTTTATACGTATGAATGAAAATAGGATGGAGAGACATCAATTATGGTGCTTTTTGCCAAAGTTCATCAATAAAAAAAATGCTTCATTATTTGTCATAATCACTATATAACATATTTTCATCAGCCTGTACACAATAACTTTCTGTAAAAAATATAATGAGATAGTATTAAGTCATGATTTATAAGCTTATGTTGTACATTTATTTTGTTGTATATCATTCGTCAATTAATTTATATATCAGTATCAGTCCATATCACCCTTTGCATTTATATATATGTATTGTATAAACTCTTAATTGCTTACAAAGAATTTAGATCTCTAAGCTGAGATATATGTAATAATGTATTATAATCTTAGCGGCTTTAGCTGGTTTAAGCGCAATGAGATTGTATCTTTTATGCCAAGTTTTTACTGAACACCATGAGTAATGTACATTTTTCTGAGTTATTATTTCTATAGAAATAGAGGTGAGATTTACAAACTTTGACCAAGGATTAGTTTCCCTTTTTACTCCAGCTATAGCAGTGATGCTTTTACTTAATCAGATTATGGTTTTCTACAAATTTTTCTCAAACAAAGTATTGGCTTAGTACAGTTAAGCTTAAAAGATAAATTTAAATTGAATAAAAAGAAATGGGTCTGAAATGGCTGTTGTGCGAAGAAAACTGAGCTATAGCTCAGAACCTTTGTTGTATGGGAACTTGTACTTGTATTTTCTAGAGTATTTTATAATGTTTACATTCAGTTGTGCCACAGACTCGTGCATAAAATATTATGTACACTAGTAGTGGACCTCAAATCCATTGAACTTGTCACGACAATTTATAGAGTTTGTTAAAGCAGAGCTGAGTTTAGAGCAAGGTCTTTGATTTAGCCCAAAAGGAGCAAAATGATTTTAAAAAATGCTTTAATATGTATCGACCTTGTATTCTATTATAAAAACAGTAGGAAAAAAGTAACTAGTTTGTTTTTGTGGTTCTAGCCTTAGTTTTCCTTGTATGTATTATAATAATCCTTCCTCTCTTTCGTCCCAGTTCCAACTTCATTGCCAAAAAAGGAAAAAAAACATATGGATGAGGCTAACAATAGAACCTACCGTTAGTTTCAGATTTTAGGCTGTGACAAAAGGTCGCCATTCTGTCAGTTGTGATGAAGGATAAAATATTTTAAGGCATGGTAAAGAAAATATGGCTGTCATAAAAAAGCTGTTGCCTTGTATTCCTCGCAAGCTACATCATTTAGCAGTGTTGAAAATTTTATCCAAAAAGACCTTACAGTTTAAAAGAAACGTAGGAAAAAATAAATTGAACATCTGCAGTTTGTGATGCAGGACAAAATTGACAGGACAGATTTTGTGTGTAGCCTTGTCTACATTTCTTTGCCAATTCACTAAAAAGTTCTGATAAAGCATTATGATGCACTTTAAGAAAGTCATGGAACATCACATCATTATGACAATGTTGTTAGTTTCTATGTTATTTCTGAAAATACTTTGTCCCTCATCACAAACGAAAGATTTAAGACGGTTTTTCAATCTAATTTACTTCTAGTTTGTTGAAAACAAAGTGGGTTTCAAATTAGTTAATTTATATCAATTAAAGAAGAGCACAAAATTAGCACCAAATTTCATTAGGTTGACTGCAAGTGTTTGTTGAGTCAAGGTCTTTGGATATGAGGTTCACTGTACTACTTCTTGTAATTATTGCATTTTATTGGTATATATCCACTATGCCCCTTGTTGCCATAGAACCAGTCATCACCTGGAGATGATTTTACTTGCTTCTGCCGCCTGAAGAGTTATTAAACATATAGCCATTAAAAAAACACACATAATGCATTTTTTAAGCCAGTTATAATGTTATTTTTTATGTATTCAATCATCCTCATCTATTTAATTCCACCTCATTTCAGAAGTCTGAGGTAATGGTACGCCTGTGCTTTGTCAACTGCGCAGACCTTGATAGTTATTAATAGGCTGTATCTTGAAGTCTTTGTAACATAATTATACACATTTTACTGCTTTATTTTCGTTCATCAGTATCTTCATTGAGAAATGAATTTTTCAGAGATATTCGTGAGAATGGTAACTATCTCAAAAGTAAATTGCTCTACTGGGTCATCTTGTTTTGCTTGATTTAGTTTGAGATTAACCACTCACTATAAGTGCTGAAGTTAACTAGATTTACTATTGCATTATACAAGGGGAATTTCTGTTCTCCTTGAAAATAGACCGGCTGAGGCTAAGTCATGGTATCCCTGCTAGTCTCTGGGTGGCAGCCCGTACATTGTCATTGGGACCCAAGCCCTGAGAGCACCTTTGAAGTGGAATTTGGCTTGTAAAAATATCCTTCAATCAATCAATCCTTGAAAATAAGGTCCGTTTGAATGAATGAGATTGTGAAAAATTGATTGCACAAAATATATTTCTTTCCCCTCTTTTCTCATCCTTTCAAATTGTATACAAATCTATTAAAAATTGGTTATTTTAACCTATTTTCAGCTTTGAAAAGGTAAAGGGAGAGCATTGTTTTAAAACCATTCAATATAATTATGATAATAAACTTGAAGGTTTGCAAGAATAAGTGTATACTTTGACCTTATAATAACATATCAAAAGATATTTAGTAGGAAAAGTGCTGTAAACTTTTTTTGATGAGTCATCAATGAAGACTTGAAAGTAAGAGAACTGAAAGAATGTTAAGCAAATGTTCATATAAAGCCAAAGGAAAAAGGTATGGACAAATGTCTGATCACACACGCATTCACAACAAAATCAAATAGAGATGAAGCATTTTGAAGATCACGAGGCCTGATAATTTTACACATTTTTCTTCTAAAACTTTTATAGAACATTTTAAGTTTGCATGGTTTAATACTTGTATAGTATTTTTATTCTTTTCAAGATGCTTTGTCATCAATATCACAGCAGAATAGATCTGTAACCTTTATCATTTTGGAATCTGATGCATGAAAACA
>BMAT01005477.1:31924-46113 GCA_019649035.1 Elysia marginata | reverse complement strand
CCCCCCCCAGGTCTTGATAGTCTAATCATCATGCAATAAAATATTTAGAAATTAAAAAAGGTCTCTCTTATTGTAGAGTGCACAGGATGTTGACAGTTTATTATTCTGCTAATTTCAGATAATTTTTATTTTTTCATTGGTGTAATTACGTATAATCTGTATATAATAATGCATAATGACCTTTCTTTTTTTTTTCTGTTAGGTTGTGGACCAAACTGAAATTCAAACTATTGATGCAAAAGATGGAGCCAATGTGTTCCGGGCAGAAGACATCATAATAGAAGAAGCTGGTGATAATACCAATATTACAGTGGTAGAAGCCAGCCAATCAGAAGCTCAGTCTGCTCATGCCTTACTTAATCTGGCAAATGTTCAAGCTGAGGAGAGCTCTGTACAAGTGTCTGAAATCCTAGCAGCTCAGCGGCAGGCACAGGAGGAGGAGGAGGTAGTAGTAGCTTACTTTATCAAGTGTTGATACTTTTTGCCTTGGAGGTCTAGCTATTTCAATACCTTCATAAGTAATTTAATACAGCTTGAAAAAAGACATGCTTGGCATTTGTATAAAATAATTCCAGCTGTAAAAATTTGTGACATTGAATTCAATTCATTGTTAAAACTTTTGAAAAACTATTAAAGGTAATTAAATATGTCTTGCAATAAGGGGAAATGGGTTTGATATCACGGTTTTTTATATTCCAAGGTAGGCCTATTGCTATTGAACAATGCATATTCTAAGCTTTCAAACCTAAAAAATTTTATTAAATCATGGATATTTTGAGGCAAAATTATGCAAAACATTGCCTATTAAGAATGAGGAGAAAAATAGAAAACAATAAAGAAAAAGAAGAAAAAATGTACTTTGAAAGGGCGTTTTCTGAATTTAGGATTGCCAACATCTGACTACTTCGCACTGGTCGTGAGAGATACTTTTTCAATCAATAGCCTGATAATGTTGTGAGTTGTTTAATGTAAAAAATTGTTGAGAAAAAGAGAGAAGAAAATGTTGGTTTTTAAATCGAAACGACCTTAAGGGCATGGCAACAGTCTGGTTTTATTTTTCTATTTTCAGGCACTTTTCACTGATTTTACAGATCTGAATATTGAAATCAGTCATAACCTTTCAACACAACAAATATTACACTTTAAAAATGTTCTCTTTGATTTATCAGTATAAGTTAGCTGATTTTGTGTGGCTGCTGGGCATTTGTTACAAAAAAAAAATTAATTATCAAAATCAACAATCTTTAATGATTTTTTTTCTGATCCACTATCATCGCCATCAAGTGCATGCCGGTTGACATCGGCAATCATGGTCTGCCATTTCTCTCTATAGTTGGTCCATTCCAGCAGCTCTACAAGCTTCTGTGCTCCCATCCAACGAGTGAGTCCGTCCAAAGACTTACCTCTCTCTGACTACCCCTGCTCTATTCGTCATTCAACTTTGTGGTGGTAACCATACACGCCAACCTCCTTTGCCTCATCAAATATCCTAAAAATGTTCCTTGTCTTCAGCTTACTGCCATATACATTTCTTTTTGGTGGCCCTCTTCCAGACCTTTTGGTTTGTCTTCTTTGCTGTCCATGGAATTCTCAGCATAAGCTGGATAGGCCTTAAAAATATTTTCACTTTCCTAAAGTTGTAACATAATTAGACTATAAGCAGGGTAACAGCCTACTTTTTGCATTTTTCTTGGTTTTTTTTTTTTAGTTCTCTACATGAATAGAAGAGTTAATTTGTTTGTCTGATCTCATGTAATGGAGTATTATCTTTTGGATTGATTTTGAAATCTTTTAGGAAAGCAGTAAAAACGTTCTTGATTAACATAAATTTTTGTACTTTTATTTTTTTGTAAAGAATGCAACTGCAGGGAAGGCTTTGCTAGAGCTGGCAGCAGATCAGAATACAGGTACATACATTGTTGATGAAAATGGAACCATGATACCTCTCAGTGATGTGAGGTAAGTGTTTTTAATTTTACAAAGTGCAAGTGTTTGGCTCTTTCTAGGGAAGCAGATAATGATTGGTTAGATATCATACAATAAGTTTATTTCCAAAGGCCAAGCTACCTAGTTTAAGGTTACCAAGACAACATTGTTATGATTCTAGTTAGTATAAGGCTAACAATTTTGTTGGTTTAAGTAAAGACATAGGAAAGACTGGGCTGTCAAAAGTTGCCATCTTTTCCTTTTGTCCCCATATGTTGTATTGGTTTTGTTTATCAAATTAACTTATCTTTCCAAATGTATTTATCTTCTCTTCGTCTATTTTTGTCTTTTTTCCGCCACATAGATCTCTCCATTTATTCTCCCATTTTGCTATTTTTACTGCTCTTTATCTTAGCCCCATTTCTATCCATCTCACCTTTTATTTCTACACCCCAACACTTGCTTTCATCTGCACTGATTACTGCTTTGTCTCTCTTGTTGACTGTGACTACATGGGAGGCAGTGTGCTTTGGCTGTGTCAGTGTCTGACTGAGCATGTGTTCAAACAAGGCGAGCTAGTTTCAGTGTCTTATTATACTGAATAAGTAAGAAAATTAATTTTTCTAAAAAAAAACAAAACAACAAATTTGCAATATAAATGAATGCTCTCAGAGCGCTTTGATGCCCAATACTAGTACTTCACCAATTGCTATAATCACATGGTAGATATGAGTCAGCCTCATTTTCTTCTTTGTCTGGACAACAATTCTTTTGGTAAAAATTGAGTTGTAAAGTTATTTAATAAATATGAAACTCAAGCAATTGAAATTAGCAGTTGATTGAAGTCAAAATGTACCCNCCCCCCCCCCCTCCTCCCCCAAATGCTTGCCTCTGGTATGATTCAAACTATCAACTTATAATAATAAAATGGCTTTGGCATTTACTGCGGCAAATAAAACAGCTCTTTTCCAAGACCTAGTTGCAATGACTCTTTGAAAATTTAAATAATAAAGGTCTTTACCAATCCTCTCAAATGAATTTGCCAACTTAAATCTGAATATTCAAATTGCATTAAAGACAACCATCACACCTGGTTGCATACCAAACTTTAGTCATAGGCAATACATATGAAGACCAAACAACAGCGTTAAGAAATAGACATGTCTCATCTATAAATTATGAATTACATTGATGTGCGTCAAGTTGCACTCTATTGTTATAGCTCTACTATTAATTTTAATCATTCTTTTTTTTTTAATCCTCTGAAGAGGAGAGAGTATTCTACCTGTGGAAGACACAGGGGTGACAACCATAGCAATCTGTCAGTGCTACTGTGGCCGTGAGTTTATTTCCCAGGAAGACCTTGAGAGACACAAAGCTTCTCATAAGATGCATAGACAAAATGTGTAAGTGTTTTAAATTTTGAAATAACTTGTCATTGAGAAGACAAATGTTCGTGAACTAAAACATGCCCAGTATTCCCTCAAAATGAGTCTTTTTGCCGATGTTGACACTTTTAGATGTTCTTGTGAACTCCCCTAAAAGTCTCTAAAGGCCGTGAAATAACTCTTTTGTAATCTTGGTTATGACCTAAATAGTTGTACTTGGAAATGGAAAATTGGAGAGCACTGAGGCATATTCTCCTCTTGTTTAGCCTTTAGGCATATTCCATTTTTTTAAGAAGGATCTTAGAAGAGTTTAATATAAAAGAAAGCATATCTCTTTATTTAGTGTGCCCACCAATGGATTAAAAAAGGCTTTTTAGGGGAAGAATGGTTAAAAAAATCTTGCCTTTAGTATGCGTTGGCACCCACAGCTTTGCTTCTCAAAAAAAAAAAAAACCTTGCTAGTGATACCATGTTGCCTCAAAGCTTCTTAAAAAGAAGTTTATAGCAAAAGTCTTTCATTATCCTTTCTTAGTCGCTTACTAAGTCACACAGGAAGAACCAATTTATACAAATGGAATCATTGAATCTGGAAGCACATCAACCCTTAACCAAAGACACCAAAAACAAAAAATGAACAATGAAATATCACTGTATGTCTCTTATAAAACATATTTTGAAAATTATAATAAATAATGGAAACAGCCATTGCACAATGAAAAATGATTATAAGATTTAAGGTGAGATAGATAGATAAATTTTATTGTCACATTGTTATAGATCCAAGATGCAAGCGCTGTAATCAATAAAATAGCGAACGCATACACATAGAAAACAAGTTAGTACATGGCATAAGAAAAAGTGGTAACAAAATAAGACACAGAAATTTGGAAAAATCAAGTAATATAAGTTTAGGGCTCAATCCTATATGAAAAAAAAAGAGAGAAATTTTTTGCCAATCGCTGCAGGTTAGAAAAACGGCTGAAATCCCCCAATTTTGTGTTGATAGGCAGGGTAATGCATCATTCTAGTGACATGCACCAACATCTGTTCATTTTGAAGAGAAAATTTTTTTCTTCACTTTTTGAGTTTATTGCTATATATATACGCTATTTAACGGATGACTTGCTAAAGAACAAAGTATTGACTTAGATTAGCTCCACTAGGTATAACTTTTTTTGGGGATGTCCTAAAGAAACATGACTTCATGTCTCATTCAGCTGCGAGCCAAGTAGATCTAGGCTATCTATCTCTGCTCTATATAATATTGCAGTAGAACAATTACTGATCTATCATCATCATCATCAGGTGCCTTGCCCCTTGGCATTGGCGATCATGTCCTTCCAGCTCTCTCGATCCCAGGTTTCCGACAATGCGTCCGTCACTCTCTTTGTCCCCATCCAAGAAGTCATGCCATCAAGCATTTTCTCTCTTTGTCTTCCTCTGCTCTTGTTCCCCTCCATTCTTCCGATTGTTATAAGGTTCTCTAATCCCTCTCTTCTCATTATGTGTCCCACAAACTTTGCTTGGCGTCGTCGTATTCTGTTCATCACGGACCTGGTTGTCTCAGTCTCTTTCAGAACCTCTTCGTTCGTCTTTCTCGCCGTCCATGGTACTCTTAGCATACGTCTAAAAGAACCACATCTCAGCGCCCTCAATTTATCTATACTCAGCTGTTTTAAGTTTTTAATCCATATACCGGCATAAACTGAAATCCTGCGATAGAATCTAGATAATATTATCACAGACATATGTTATCATGATTAACCTTGCTGCAGAAGCTCATAGTGTTGGGCCAAAAGAGAAGATGGTAGAGGGAGTGGCAAATATTTAGACAGAGCGAGAAAGATAGATAGATAAAGAGAGAGAGAGAGAGAGGTGAAAAGATAAAAAAAATAAAGTGAAAGTGTTTACAGGAAACTTAAAGACAGAATTAGTATTAGATGCGAAGAAGGTAAGCCTGGGAAAAGAAGAAGACAGACTCAGTGTACTACAACAGTGTTGGGACAAAAAGAAAAGATTGGAATTTTTAATTTAGAAGTTTGCCCATTCTTAGATTATTTACTTATACCAATTCCATTATCTTTGCTGAATTTTGAAAATTATGGGAAATTTGCTAGTCCTAGATTGAACAAAATAGAAAAATTTTCTGCCAACTGCAGCAATGAGAAGAAAAATATATTTATAATGCGGAATGCTGAGTCTAACATTTTCTCAGCATTAAACTTTAAAGTGGCAACAAATATTATAGCATGACCTTAATCATATCCTTTTCTGTTTAGTCCTGCGTCAGGTGAGGAAGTGGTTAGCAGCTGTCAGTCTTGCACTCTCTGCCCATCCCAGTTTTCCAGCACGAGAGAGCTTGTACACCACCACAAAGATGCTCATCCAGGAGAAATGCCGTGGGAGTGCAATGTGTGTGGTAAAAGATACCACAAGAAGGTGGCTTTGAAGGCACACATGCGTGTGCACAATGCAATGGCAAGATACCAGTGCTCTACATGCAAAAAGTTAGTTTTTTATAATTCTGCTTTTCAGTTGGCAACAAGTTAGTTTTTTATAATTATGTTTTGCAGTTGGCAAAAAAGTTAGCTCTGTGTAATTATGCTTCTCAGTCGGCAAAAAGTTAGTTCTTTATAATTATGCTTTTCAGTTGGCATCAAGTAAGTTCTTTATAGTTATGCTTTGTAGTTGGAAAAAAGTTAGTTCTGTATAATTATGCTTTGCATTTGGTGAAATATAAGTTTCGTATAAAGCATAGGTTGGATATTTCAGACCCTGTGACAACAAAATATAAATATTTAATTATAACAAATCAGAGTGTCAGTATACATTCTCAAAATACTAAAATATTCAAATTATATGGACTCAACTACGCTCTACAGCATGAAAATCTTTGTTTTAAGCTAGTGTTTATGTATTATATAAACAGCAATCAGTCTCAGAAATCTAGACTTTTCCCACAAATTATGTTGATGGTCTCTTAACTGTTTAGAAGTGCAATGATATTGCCATTTTAGTTCTCAAAATCCAAATGAAAAAAAGAAACTGAAAAAGAAATTGAAGAAACTTGGAAAATTCAGAACACCATCTCTTTTTTTTTTATTTTGACTCTCTCCAATGATTTGATATGAAGTATTTTAGTTAAAAGCTGTGATTAGCTCGAGTTAATTTTTTTATCTCTTTACAAAACTTTGGAAAATGGAAAAATAATTGTTTTAAAAGCGCCATAACGATATAGCTTTGTTTTTTTATTTTCATCCCAAGGGTATTTTACTACAAGAGAGCACTGACAAGGCATATAAAACAGCACGCTTGTGAGAAACCGTTTAAATGTACAATTTGTGGTGAGATGCTCAATACCCTGTGGGAACTAAGAAAGCATAGGTATGTCTTTTTTACTGAAACATATGAGGGCTGTCTGATATATTCCTCCGGGAGGTTGGGCACAGTTTTGCATTGGTTTGAGTCCTACCTGAAAGGCCGGTCTCAGTCTGTTTTAGTAAATAATATAAGATCATCTACCCATGTGCTTGAGTTTGGAGTTCCTCAGGGTTTAGTTTTAGGCCCATTTTTGTACACTATGTATACCCAACCTTTAGGGACAGTTATTAGGAAACATGGCTTTACATACCTCATGTACGCAGACAACACCCAGTTGTACGGTTCTGTTTTGCCATTAGATATAAACTCTCTGTTTACCAACATTGCTTTATGCATTAAAGATGTTATGAACTGGATGAGTGCCAACAAGCTAAAAATGAATGAAGAAAAACAGAGGTGCTATTGATTGATCCCAAGGATCGCTGTAAATCTTTTCAAGATAGGTGTATCCAAGTGATGAATGAAAGGGCACTAATCTCAGAGAAAGCTAGGAATCTAGGCATAATCTTTGATTCTAAATTATCAATGAATCATCACATTTCCTACTTATGTCAAGTACTTTACGTTGAGATCAGAAAAATTAGTAAATTATCACAATTTCTTAACATTGACTCATTGAAGACACTTGTTTCGGCCTTTGTATTCTCTAGAATAGACTATTGCAATTCCCTATTTGCTAACTTGCCTAATGATCTAATTTTTAAAGTCCAGAGATTTCAGAACCAAGCTGCGGCTTATCCTCAAATGTAATAAAAGAGAACATGTTACACCCATGCTAAAGAAGCTTCATTGGCTCCCATTTAAGGCTAGAATTAACTACAAGAATGCTATTCTCTGTCACAAATCTATTCATAAAAACGTGCCATCATATGTAAGTGATCTTGTTCAGTTGTATGAACTATCCAGACAACTACGGTCCGCATATCTATTCCTCCTTAAAGTGCCGAAGAAAGGAAGTAAAAAGTTAGCAGATCGATCTTTTACCCATGTCGCTCCATCAGTCTGGAATTCTCTACCTCAGTCATTGAGAGAAATTTCATCATTGACTGCTTTTAAATCAGGTCTTAAAACCAACCTGATGCAAGTCAATTTCTAGATTTTTTCGGTTTCCCTCTGAACAATATGGTAATGAATGAAAGTTTTGTAAGTCTGTAATGAATGGAATGTACCTTTATAAATGAATGTATTTGCTTCATGTTTAATTCTAATTGTATGGCTTTGGGCCTCGAATTGAGGGAGTGGGCGGGATATAAATAAACTACATTATTCTTATTATTTAATGAGGTATTTGACTCCCTAGTCTCCAGTTGGCAGAAATGCATAGACCTGAATCGAGAAGTAGCCAGACAACGGGAGTAAATTTTATCCATTATTTCAGTTTTATTTTTTAAAAAAAGCAAATGGCTATTTTACGGCAGTTTTTCTGCCACTTTGAATAGGCCATGAGTAGTATCGATTCTCCGAAAAAAAGTTTCTTAAATAGACTCTAAAATAGTGGTGGAGACTGTCAGTGGTGTGTATCCTAACTATGGATTTTTTGCTAGTCACTGTTTACAAAGTTGGGACCTGTTGTGCTTAATTTTCTATAAGCTGTTTTACTGGAGAAAAAAAAACAAGAGACCCTAATTTGTCAGGCTTTATACCGTTTTCATATGTAATGGCTGCTTTAGATTATCTTTAGTTTAAGTAGTAAAAAAACTTCTTAGAGCTAAGTTAATCAATAATTGTTCTTAATTATCATCTGCCTGCAATGCAGTATTTAGATGTTACCAACAAAATCTCTTCCTTAACGAAATCTTGTTTGTATATATATACTGAGCTTAATTTGTTATAGATATAAAAGAAAAAAATCAGTTCATCCCTCATAGTACATATCTTTTAGTATTGTAGGGGGGGCACTTTAAGTTTTATAAGCATGGCTGTAGTAGTATCTACCCCTGCTGTTGCTATTTATCTTCTTCTATTGTAACATGTCCTATTCATTTGCTCCATTTTTCTGTACAGAATCAACCACCAAGTACGTTCTCTCTATCACTGTGATATTTGCTCCAAAGTTTTCAAGCAGAAGGCAACTCTTGTGGTGCATTCTCGAATTCACACAGGACAGAGGCCATACACATGTGATGTCTGCAACAAGAGTTTTTCTCTGAAATGTAAGTACTATGAGAAGTTTTTGTCGAACTGGCAGTGAGATATAGTCTACTTCATATATTGTTAACCCTATGGGGACAAAATTTCACTTTGACCTATCCAAAACTCAAATTTCCAGTATAAATTATTTAATACTTAGATAAAAACCAGTGTTCTGAATACAATTAGAACGAAGCAAATTCTTAATATATCCACTATCAAGTTTTATGGACTGTACTAGACTGAGATGATGAGCAGACAACACAAGTCTTTAAACTTAGTTGTCTTAGAAGCAAACAAATGAGCATTTGTTATTTTACCTTGTGCATCTCATATCTTACTAATCTTGTCTTTTTGTAATATTTTTGCATCTCCTAGTTTTGTTTTTTTTAATGCAACAAAACCCAGAGGTGCCATTTTTTAAGAAATTGCCACAGTTTTCGAAAATACATTAGCTCCGTAAAAATTTCTTAAAAGTTTCAAGTACACCTTGGTTGCATGCCGGAAATAAGGAAAAATAATAGTGCTGAAAATGGGAAAAAAAGATGAACTATTCATTTATATCTGGCAGTGGGAGTTCCCTTGTTGAACTGAGGGAAATGCTCTTCTGAGCATGTGCAAACAAAAAATAATATCCGGAAACATTGTTTAGTGGTTTAAAAGACGGTCTGCATCACTGATCCTTGTTCTCTGCTCGAAAACTCAGTGAATCTTTTTATTTAACAAAGTTGTAGATCAACATCAAGGTGTACAACACTCTTAATAGAAAACCTATGCATTTAGTGAACTTTTCACTTTCAAGCAAGATAATTTATAGTTAAAGATCTAATCTAGATCTAGTATTGAAGAAAAGGAATGCAATAGTGACTTTCTTTTGCATTACATTTGCTAGCTGTCAGAGACAGGAAGTGCCTGGTACATTTCATGAAGAAAAAAAAAGATGGTGTACAACAGTACTGCAAACAAGATGGGTGTTTTACATAAAGAATTCAATACATTGCAAAGCTAGACGGGCTGCCAAATGCTCTCAGTCACTCCAAGCTGTATTTGCTGTCACACAGACACAAAAAATAGAAAACTGCACAACTGAAGAAGCTTCGCAATGTATTCAAAACTCACTTTATTAATACAACTTCCTGAATATAATCTCACAGTCTTTTGACAAGTTAGTGATCAAAATATTTTAAAGAGCTGGAGAAAAAACTTGAGAAAGGGAGGGGTGCTTAATGACAGGTGGGGGTCCAAAAAAATGTTTAGGCAACTTTGTCATGCCAAGATGGCATCTCTGAAAACCTAACTCTATCCTACTCTTAATTTATTCCTTTCTGCCATATTTTATTCAGCAACCCTAACTCAACATAGAAGGATTCACACTGGAGAGAAACCAAATGTTTGCCCTATCTGTGGCCAAAGGTTCAGGCAGGGCAGCACCATGCAGGCCCACATGAAGCGGCACACCCATGACAAACCCTACATTTGCCGTTATTGCAGGATGCGGTTTGCCTACCAAGATGAACTTACAGAACATGAACTGGCACATGGGCACAACAAGAAATGGCAGTGTGATGAGTGTGGGATGAGGTACAAAACAACCCTAATCTAAAAACAGCAGAAGTAACAAGAACTCTAATCTTGCCATTTATTGAGATATATATACATAAATCCCTGTTTAATTTTTTATTTGGGCTCTATAGCCTATTTTGAAGTCAGTAGAGCTGAATTTGTTATTTTGTCAATATCAATAACCAAGCTATCTGAAGGCAACAACAATGCCTGTACTAGAATAGTAGATGACATGAGGGGATGAGACTTACCTGTGCTCTGGCCTTTTATTGCTTTTCATAAATCTATGGCAAAATCTATTGTACAAATATACTCATCTGCATTATAGTAGGCTAGCCTCAAGTTATTGAACCATATTTCCTCCTTAGCCGCCTAATTTACAATGTACACTTTGCAGCCCTCATACCTTTGAATCACAGACTGGCTCTAAAAATCATTTTAAAAAGAAATTCAATATTATGAGCTTAAACATTTAGCAATAGATCTTTTTATATTGGGAGTTGTATTGTACTAAGTTATTTTAGGAATATTATGATGGTTAGGAACAGAGTCAGGAGAAGAGAAAAAGTGTGTGGAAAGCTATTCTGAATAATATTTGTTGACAGATACATGAAAACTGCAAGCTTTCAACTTTTTTTTACAGTTTAAGGGTATATCTTACCATCATTATACTGTGGCTGCCTCCACTATTAATTTTATAAAATAATAGTAGCTTCATGCCTTTGCATTTTGCCTTGTTTTTAAAGAAAACAACCGATTGCTGGTATTTGCACCTAATTTGTAAAAAAAAAAATATCGCAGTACTCATTTTTTCAAATGAACGGACGTTCACTTTTAAAGGGTTTGAGGAAACACGTTCATTTTCTTAAATTTTGATTTTTTATGTCAAATTAACTTATTACCATATTTTATTTCAATTTGAGATGTCATTCTCTTAAGAAGAGTCATATTTAGAGTAACAGCATATATACTCTGAGATAAAAATACAAATACAAAGGAGAAAAAAAGCAGTTTTTGCCCTTTTTCTCAGCTTTTTGAAAATGACATTTGTCCCGCTTTGCCCCCAAACCCTTCACTTGTATTTTTTTTTTTTTAATCCTCCTTGAACCTAAGTTTGGGAATAAAGGCTATACCTGCTTTCATAATAATTCTTGAAGAAACAAAAGGTCTCAGTATTACTGAATTTTACTATACATTCTATCTATCTTTGATGAGATAGATTGGAGTCTTAGAGCTGTGCGAAATTGTATTAAACTTAAAGGAATTAAAGGAATATTGATACATGTGAGGTGGGAAATTGTGGCTTGAAAATTTTTTATAATTACTTGTGCTCACTGCCAAAACTGCCGGAAAATTTACAAAGCTACAAACCTTGCAGTTAAGGAATGGTCACTGACATGTGCAGATTTTTACTCCAGCCAAAGTATATCTCATATAAAAAGACATAATCTTAATGTCTTGGGGATTAACCAAACCTTTAAATAAAGAGAACTTATTCAAAAGGAATCAATTTTATTGTACTCTACCCATTTCCTGGTCTCTAAATAACATAAACACCCTCCTCTCACCTCCCTTGCATGCATGCACAAGCTTAATGGTTCTATCAGCCAAAGACATCTCTGTCTGGAATCTGGAATAAAAAGTTTGCTCACTGAATATTTACCACAAGCCCTTAATTTAAGAAAAAGGAAACTGTTTGGTAACAAAAGGAAACATTATAGAGGCCACAATATTAAAGTCAATTTAAAAGAATTGAACTTTGTAAACAACACTATGAGTTCAAAACAAGCAAAGTAAAAGAGATTAAGGAAACTTTTTACCAAGATATCTTTAAATTATGATAATTTTTTTTACAATCAGACTTCAATTTTGGGGGTTCACATTGTATAATATTCCTTGTTTCAAGAAATTTATTACCATGACATTGACTCAACAGTTATTGCATTTTGAGACTTTTTTAAACTGAATATTTTTATTATTGCCCTATTACTATCTCTGATTCAGATTCAAGAACCAATCTTTGTTGGCCCGCCATTGTCGTCGACATACTAATGAGCGACCTTTTGTGTGTGAGATTTGCTCCAAGAGCTTTGTTCAGTCAGGCTCTCTCAGGGCCCACATGCGGTCACACACAAATGAGAAACCATACTATTGCCGTTTATGTTCAAAGGTTGGTAAAAATATTGATGAACATAATTATTCTTACTTTTGGTTTTTGGCTTGTTTGTTGTTGTTTATTATCTTTTAATAAATGGCATGAAATATTTTAGTTTCTTTTGTTGCTGTTTTTATATTTCTGAACTTTTCCTTTAAGAATGAATTTCATTGCTAGTTGATTCTAATAATAACATTGTTGTCCTCATCTTCTTTAGCATATTTTTACTTTTCCAGGCTTATGCCACAAGTGGAACATTACTGCTGCATATCCGCAAAGTTCATAACTTGGCAGCTAAGACAGTGAAAGAGGTTTTCCCTGTACACAAGCATATAGAGGATCAGAAGGTTAGATGGGATATTCACATATTTTCCTAGCGTTTTTTTTAAAACAGGGTACATTTATCAACAATGCCAAAATGTCACACCATTGAAGAGAGATTAAATCTGTAAAGGTGTTTGTCCCTTTGCTTATAAAGACCAGGCTAGACTTTTGCAATGGTGTGCTTCTCGTTTCCCTCAATATTCTAACAGGTTGCAAAAGTGTCAGAATAGAGCACCCACATTTATTACCCTCCTGAAGCCCCGAGAACACAGTCAACCCATCCTTAAATTGTTCCATTGGTTGCCAGTAAAAGAGAGAATAGATTTTAAAATTTTTACTTCAATGTCTTAATGGCCAGGTGCCATCTTACACCTTATTTATCAAATATGCACCCCTTGTTATTCACTTCAATCCCAAAATAAGTTTTTACTCAAGTTCCAAAATATAAACTTTCTCTAAGATCATTCTCTGCAGGTGCTCCAAAGGTCAGGAACAATTCTGATGGAGAAGTATAATTAGATGAAAAGATTGTGCACTTAAAAAAATACTTAAAAACAAATGCTTTTTAGAGCATCACACCATTAGCAGCTGTCTATGTCTTACTTTTGGTGTTAAATGCACTTTGAATGTTATGAATGCTATGGGTTGTACATTGTAGTTGCCTAGCTAATAACTTAAATTAGTTTTGTAATGTTATTATGTTTATACTACAGTCTAAGCTTGTTAAGGAATATTCAAGTGCGTACATATATTTTTCAGTACCTCTAAGCATTTTATTGTGGATTTTGTGCGCTATACCAATTTTATGTAATTGTAATAATAATAAAATACAATATAATATAGTGCTGCAATATGCAGCTGCTACATACAGCTTTTGTGGAGAGTTCAGCTATTGCGCTTCTGATACAAAAAATGCCGCTAGAGCCTTGTCAAACTTACAGAGCTTTGAAGTAAGTTTCAATTTACCCTGCGCCAGTTCAAAATATTCAAAATTAAAGATTAATATACAGCAAGCAGTCTAAGGCAGCATGAATCAATCATTCACTTGAGTTCTATGATTTATTTCTTGCAGAATAGAGGTGGAGAGTGAATGACCTTCTTCAGTTTACATATTTTCTGCTTTGCAGAAAATTCAGCTTTAAAGTTTATTTTCAAATTTTTGGAGGTTGTGCATGTTTTGGTTCTGGTATAACATCAAATACATGTACCAAAACCAGTATATGAACAACCAACAAAAGATGTGTAAATTGTGGTTGAATTTGGCTTTTTGTTCAAAGAGTAATTCTGTATTGGTTTATAATGATGCATGAATTCATAAACAG
>BMAT01005477.1:17075-27590 GCA_019649035.1 Elysia marginata | reverse complement strand
TTTATATCTTTGGTTCATAAAATAAATATTTGTTTATGCACATCTGGCTTAACTGGAGTTTCATTGATCTCAGGCAGTCAGATACTGTGTCAGCTAGGGCTCTGATTGGTCCTAGACTGACATCTTGGTAGTTCAGTTACATAAAATCAGTAGCAAGTAACGCTGCCGTGTGAACTTGGTAAATCTTTGAAGTTGCGGCGCTGGGGCGTAATACTTTTCAATTAACTTGCACAGATTTTCAGAGGCGATAACATCAAACTACAAATTATATTTTTTTTGCTATGAAAATTTTTTTGTCATTGGTTGCAAATTGGATAGATAACAATGAAGTCCCTAAATTTGATAAAACATTTACAAAGTCATTTTTTAGTATACAAACTTTAATTCCCAATATTTTTACTTGAAACAGAAATCAATTTGTAGGTCACAGAAAATCTAACCTTCTGTTATATTTTTCTTATTTTTTCTTTCAAATATTACATTGCTGTCACAATCACAATCAAAATGGGCAAGTCTTATTGGCCCAAAAGAGGAATTTTAGGCTGTGGCCTGATTTGGCCGGGATAAAAGCTACAGAGTTAAGCTACTCATTACTTCATCACTAATCAAGTTAGCACCATACAACTAAGAAAATATAAGCCAGATGAGGATTTATTTGCCTAATAAATTTTTGTATAAAAGTATTGAATGAGTTTGACACTTATCGTTTTCTCTCCATAGGTTGAAAGATACCAGTGCTCATTCTGCCATAATCGGTTTCTGTCTCGAAGCATCACAATCAGGCATATTAAGTTTCACCATAAACTCAAGGTAAGGTTGAAATATTAATAATTATAAAAGGCCTGCCTATTTGTACTGATTTTACAAATCTTTTACTTCATTCACAATTTCCGGATTTTGCACTGAAATGTATGGATTTTTTCAATTTAACGAGATGTCACCATTTTTCTCAATTCTCCAGTGTTATTTTAAGGAATTGAAGAAAATGAGACAAGTCACCCCATTTGCCCCAGGCTTATTGCATGGTTCTGGTTTCTCTATTGTAAGCAGAGAAAACATGTACTGGGCTATGCAATGGGTTTGGCCTGCCCCATGGACCAGGGCTGAAATTGTGCAGACTGGCAACCTTTTGAAGGAGTGTCTCCCGATTTAAAAACTTATTATAATTAGAGAAGCCCATTGAATTGATAATTTAGCTTGTGGCCGTGCTTATGTTATCCGTCTGTACGGTATGATTCATTGAACAACATAGATCTAGGCAATTTACCAATCAGATTACATCACTTCAACTCTTGCTCTGAAGTCCAGCACTAAGCAACCTATGCATAAGCATTAAAAAAAACATCAACAGTGACACATGCTAATCGCTTATTGCATACAGATGATAATGTCTGTATTCAGGTCTGAATCTAGGCTTGCAGCTTACTTAACTTGGAGATTAAAGCTATTTATAATAAATAGAGAGAAACCATGAGTTTTAAGAATCTATGGAAAGCTAGTTCAGGCCTACGCAAACTTAAAGGTTATCTGCATGTAGAAGATTTTAAGTTTAGATATATCCGGAGCCTAGAATAGATTGACTAGGTCTAGATGTATAGCTAGTTGTGTTACTGATGCTTAGACTTACCTACACAGACCTAGAAAGAAAGGGCCTTATTTTGAGCTTATATCACACACAGTAGGTAAATTGTGTAGATGATCCCTTGGAAGTTTAGGTGACATTACATAGAGACATTGGTTTGAACATAGTTCTGCTGGAGAGTAACTCATGTAGATGACACGGCTACATTTACGCCAAAATAATAGACTAAATTGAGCTGGAGCCTAAATTTAGGCCTATACTCCTACTCACAGACTTTTTCTAGTCTAAAATTTCGGCCCAAATTTACACGCTGCCTTGGGGGTGGACTAAGGAGTAGAATTTGGGCCTAAATCTCTTTCTTTCCTTTAAAAAATAAACGATGTTAACTCTGCCAAACTTTAAGCTAAAATTCAGAAGATTTCAGATCAAATTCGTATATTTTATAGCAGCTTATGATGTTTTGAGGGTTTTCATTAAATTCTTATAATTTAAAGAAACTTTTATATTTTTAATAGGAAATAAAAGATTCCTCCCTTGCCATGCTGTTTATAAAAATAAGTTTGGTAGACTTTTATCCTAAGGGCCTACTTTATCTACTTTTTCATAGCTCTTTCTCTGGGATGTCAATTCGGCGTCTGGGAGTTCCGCACATTTTTTAACTTAGTCTTAGTCAAAAATTGTCCATGAATAGCGACTAGACTAAAAAAATAAGACTAGTTATGACAATTTTAGTCCTAGGCCTATGACTTTCCTATGAATCAGTCTCCTGACTAAGTGTAGATTTTAGTCTAGATCTAGGACTTAAATTGAATAACATCTACTTCATGATATGCCTAGATCTTAAATAGATCTATATCTAGGTCTTATCAACCAATTCAGTTTTTAAGTTCCTGTGAGAGGCTACCCCCTTACATGGAAAATCAGATCTAGATCTAGCATGAGGCCCCCAGTAGCTTTGTGTTGAATGCAACAAGATCTGGGCTTTAAAATCATCATTTTGGGATAAAGATTAATAATTAAATGAAGTTTAAAAATTGAAGCTACTATAATCAGTTATAACAGTTTTAAAAGAAAGAAAGTTAGAATCTCTCACTTTGATTTTAGTTAGGAGAAATGGGATTTTCTGTCACCTAAACTGCAAGCAGAAAAGTTTGCTCTCTTTAAATGTAGGTCTAGTTGTAAATCTAGCCCTAGATCTGCCCCAACTATTACTTGGTGTAACTGAGGAAGTTCAACCATGCTGTTATTGCCACAGAAAACTTAGCCATTTTTCGGTTTCTCACACCTGGTATTCTTGGTTTAGGAAAATCTGTTTATAGAGGTTCTGCCTTAGCAGTAATACCATGAAGGCCCTTAGAATCTTAAACTAAAAGCCAAACTCTAGTCGCTGATCAGGGAGTTCTTGATTAACCTGTCTTAGGGACTGTAGAATGCAGTCTCTTTAGCATTAATTTAGACCAGAGTCTAACACTGGAAATTTGTGAAATACAGTGGCGTACCTACACATAGTAACTGTAAATAACACAATGTGTTTGTCCTAAATAAAAAGAACTCTGATAAATAAGTATTTTCTTGTGTCTGTCGTGAAGAGACTTCAAAATATGTATTTTTTGGCTCATTTAGCAGGTTTTTGGTAACTTGTACCAATTTTTCTGCAGGAGTACCCAATTTTTACCTTAAAAACGCCTCTTTTCGGCTTTTTAAAGTACCGGTAATCAAGCCTGCAATAAATTCAAAGAAGTATTTTTTGGTTATTTTTTTAAAGCTACTGACTTTGTTTCAATTCATTGTATTTTTTTTTCCATTATTAGGGGAACAATATTTTAGAAAAGACTATCTTAAGTTCTTGAATCTAACTAAGCAATCTCATGCAGACAACTTTTTGTAAAAAAATTTGGTGCTGGTATTTGCGTTGATTATTTACTAGGATTTTATTGTATTATGATGAAAATAATATTATAACAAAGGAAAACTTTAAACATGTTCATTTCTCTTTTTATTTTAAAGATGAAATTCTGCCAAGAGGCCAATCCTGAATGGACAGTGGATTCAGCTGTATGGTGTGACGACAAGTTTGAATTCAACATTGAAGATCCTCAGTATCTCAAAGTCAGCAAGAAAAGCAAAGCCAATGGAAAGAAAATTAAGAAAGGTGTAACATATGCAGAAAATAGAGAAGGCACACTTTCACAGACATTGGCAGACTTGATGCCTTCTGGGCAAACCTTTGTGGTAAAAGTTTCTGACCAGGAACAGATGGCATCATCAGAGGTAACAATTGAGACCTCTGAGATTGAGAGTCAGGGTATTGCGCTAGATGGTGAGGAAGAGAAGACAGATCAAGGTCTTGCAAAGGCCTCTGCTAGAACTGTGGGTACTTTAACATATGCCACTCCTGGAAGCAACCAAGGCGAAGAGGAGGAAGCACACACAAACCCCCTTGTTACAGATTCTGAATACATGAGTTCCCACCTTTTGTGTGGAACTTGCAAGATGCAGTTCAGCAGTGTCTCTAGTCTGAGGGAGCATCTACGCAACATCCACGACACAACCTTAGCTGAATCCGATGTGTCTTATGTATTTGAAGACAATATGAACGCAGAGGGAAACCAGGTAACAAGTGGCCCAGAAGCTAACAGTGAGGAGAAGAAAGAACAAGCACAGCAAGTCGTATCAGACATCCAGACAGAGATGACACTACAGGAGCTCAAGCCTGTTGTGTTAAATGTTGAAGAGCTCCCACAGAGAACAGGGAAAGTTGAATTAACAAATCATGTTGATGTCAAAGAGTGTTATAACATCTGCCGCATGTGCTCTCAGGCGTTTTACTACAGAGATGACCTGGACCAGCACATGAAGTCTCATTCAGAGGAGGAAGTGGAGAGTGCTGGCATGCACCGTTGCGACACATGCTCTCTGGTCATGAAAAACACACAGGAAGTAGCCAAACACATTCAGCGCTGTCATGGAGTCTCCAAAATTTTTTCATGCTCCATCTGCGACAAAGAGTTCTTTCAAGAAAGCTCAGTTTACCGTCATATGAAATTCTTCCACAAATGGGAAATCAAGATCCGGGGTGAGAACAATATCCCTGTCATAGTGAAGCCAGCTCCAAAAGTTCTGCACAATCCAGCTACTTCCTCATCTGGCTACACCATGCCTAAGACTAGGACAGACAGGAGGAAGGTTGGTCGTTACGGCAAATTCCCCACTCAAGGCACCACCATTGGTGCTGAAGTGGATAAAATAATTCAAGATGTTGTAGAATCAAAAGTACCAATAGAGGCATCTCAGCCAGATACATCAAGACTGAAGATAGAGCTAGCAAGTCATAGTGCAGACATCCTAGAAAAGTCCATTGGTGATTCTCTGACAGCTTCCTCTACTAGTGAAGAATCCCAGGCTCCGTCCTTTATAATTGTTAGAGATGGTGCTGTAGCAGGGGATAGAGACACTGAAAAAATTGTAGAAAAACTAATGGCACTATTCCGCTCTAAAGCAGATTCAGCTGACGGGGATTTAACAAACCTGCCAAAAACAGTTAAAGTTACGACTGTTGGGTTCAGTCAAGACGAGATCAAGACAATCACAGAAACAGACCTCACCAAAGCCTTTAATCAACTTGATGAAAACAATGAAACATGCTCAAGCCAAAACCAAATCATTGCACCAGCATCAATAGAAATTGCCAGCCAGATTGTTGGCAGTAGTGGTGACAATCTCTCTGGCAAAGGCTATATATCAACACTTCAAGGTAAAAAGAGAGTGGTAGGACAAGAGGTGACAGCCAACAATACAAAAAGCGCAGTTGCATCCACTGAAACCAAGCTGGAAGACTCCTATTCTGAGACCTCTGGAACAGTCCAGGCTGCTACTAAAAGTTCACTGGCTCAAATGTTAAAGAAAAACAAGGAATCCCAGTTAGCAAAGAACAGAACCAGTACCAGTGCAGACAGTCAGGAGGGTTTAGATCAGCCATCTGTGAAATCTTCAAACAGCAGGCGTGTCTCTCAACTTGTCAAGCATATGCAAACCAGCTGTGGGAGTCAGAGTGGAATAATTGAAAGCCCTCAAATTATTTCTGAAGAAAAAGTTGCATTGGAGGAACAAGAGAAATTAAATGACGGCATAGAGTCAGAGGTAGGGAAAAAAGCAGTTTTGAAGAATGATCAAGAAACAATTACTGAGGTTATAACTTTAGGTGCTGTCCCCAAGAAATCTACAATTAGCACATTAGTAGCCCCTGCTCAGAACCAACAAAGCTTTGCAAAATCAGAAAAAATATTGACAAATGTCACCATTACTGATTCATCCTCCAGCAGGCCCAAAGCATCTGATGACATTCCAAGCGTTACATCAGAAAACATATCTGGAGGTCAAGGTACAGAGGTTGTGTCAGAAAGAACCAACCCAGTGGCTGAGGAATCCAAGGTCTCTGAGGAAAGAAATCCCACGTCGAAGGCAAAGAAAGCTGCAAAAGTCAAAGCCACAAAACAAAAGCTTGGAGAGCCTCAGCCCGAGAGAAGGAGTAGCAGTGGCCGCCTCATCAAAAGAAAGAAGTTTGGGGATGAAATCGAGGACATGAGTCCACTGAGAAAAAGACATAAGTGAAAATAAAGCTCTCTAAATTACATCTCAAAGTTTACCGGCCCAGGTTTCTCTACTAACGAGGCATACAGTCAAGTCCACTTAATATTTGCTTAGTTCAAACTACTGTATATATATATATATATTCAGATCACACATTTTCTTATTTTGTTATATGTGTGAGGAGCTGCAAAAACCATCCACATGTTGCTGATACACATTTAAAGTTATAGCCCTTCAAAGAAAATATGTTTCGTATTCTGTCCAAATGAGTCTTAAGTCGAAAGGCTTAGTTTGGTGATATAGGCTTTTAAAGTTAAGTTGGTGTTCAGAGGTCAAAATTCTTTTATGTTAGATACTGCTGTTAAAATTAATAATTTTAAACAGTTTTCACACCTAAATAATGTTTAACTTTCATTTTTTAGGGGTTTAATGTTAGTTGGTATGATTGCTAAGGCCTCAATACCTTTATAGTCGTCTAAACTTTAAATGCCGTTTTCTCCCCTTTCTGAAGTTTCACAAGCCCTAACCCTGTAGACTTCAAATGACTATAAGTTCATACAGATAGAGCTTTTCTGTTAGTTGCATTTAAAAGTAGAGAATATAAGCTTTTCTGTGATACCAATATCTGAGTGACTACCTTCCAATTTCGACTAAAGACTCATTTGGACTGGTTGCAAGACATATTTTACTTGATCTCCAACTTTAGAACATCAATAAAACATGTCGCGCTTTAAATATGATTCAACATATTGTCTTCAATTCAAAAGTACTTTATCATGGGCAATCTCTTCTTTTAGTTTTACTTCAATGTAAATAAGGAACTTTTATTTTTTTTTTTACCAAACTGGATGGTTTTCCCAGCTCCTCATGCATACTGATAACTTATTTTTTTGATAATTCAAAGTTAGGTTTTGTTCCCATGGGGTTTGAAGTAAATGTATCAGAATTGGACTGTGCTTCAAGATAATTATGGCAGCTTAACTTTGGGCTTTGTGTAGTGTTTCTATTTTCAGATTATGATTTGTGTTCAAATAGTTGTTGCAAGTAAATTGTGCCACTTTTGTAAGAGGGGGCTCCCTTGCTCTTTATTTATTTATCTCTCAGTTGCTCTGTATACACATGTATTTTATTCTTTACCCTGGCAGTGTCCATGACCAAGTAGATCAGCTGTAAGTTTACCTCTGTATTTTTTAAGGTAAATAAGTGTTTCATTTCATTCCTACTTGAGTACCGGTACTTCATTTCCAAACAGAAAGTGGTTTTTGGTTAAAAAAAAAAAAAGCAATAGCCCAGAGGTTAGATGTGCCAAGTTCATCCATGAAACATTGGTCTGTGGTCAATTATTTTTCTCAAAAGGTACTATTAATTATATCTAAAAATGTTCTTAAAGGAAAACAAATGTAGCCTATTTTAATTTTTAAATAGTTTTTAATTGTATACAATACATGTACATGATGTAGTTAAAAAATGTGTTTCAGTATTTTATTTCCTTGCATACATGTGGAACAAACAAAAAAAAATGTTTTGGCTTTTTCAAGTGTAGGTTAAGGTCATCAGTTTGTCTAAAGTTAGCAAAAAATGGCATGATTTTTTAAAAACCTTAGGCCAGTTTAGTGTATTTAGAAGTTTCTTTAGACTACTAAAAACAAAAATGTTAGAATAAAAACACTTCGGGATTGTAAAGTGATTAGTGATAAGAAGCTAAAATATGGTTACTTTTAGTGTTACTAGAATGGAGAATCAAACACAAAACAATATTTTTTTAAAGTTTAAAGTTCAAAACTTCTGATGCCATGTTATTTAAATCTGAAGTGAAAAACTCTTAAATCAAAGTTAAGTGATAAAGGAACTTTCTCATGATTCAAAAAACTTAAGGGTGGGGTGTTTCTTTTTCCTCTTCAGCTATGTTACTGTTAGGTTTGTCAAATTCAAAATTTTCATTGTTCACTTCAATTCTTTTCAATCAGATTTTATTTTGAAATCAATATAACATTATATTACTATTGTATTAGTGTATTAGTGTGTATCTGTACTGGTATGATAAACGAAGTGAGAGAAAAGACTGTTCCTTTGTTAGCAAAACACTCTTGTTTACATCATTGACTATGGGCCTTGCAAGAGAGATGATCTTGCTGAGGCTAGTGTAATATAGAAGAGAGGTGGGGTGTTCGTCATGAAGCTAACAGTGCTGGTCAGTGCAAGTAAAGTGATGTTACACAACTAAGCTTAGGGCTCTTAATCTTATCACTGAGCGAATCAGTGTAGGCTACAGCTACAGTCTAAAGATACAGGAGGGGAATTGGGAGAGGGGATGTTAGCTGTATGTGCATGTCTAAATAATTATGCAAATAGCAAGCTGATTCCAGTCTTCTATTTTACTGCGCTTCATTCAAGTGATAGGTCTACTTGTTTTTTAACAGGGGGAAGGGGCGTAATTACTTTAAAATAGGCTCTCAATAGGTTTCTTTTATATCCAGATTTGAAACCTTATTTGTTGATATAAAAAGTGTGCACTGTAAATAGTTCCTTATACTAGTGTTGATGGCTTTCACAAGTTTCAATATTAAATACTACCTTGAAAAAAGCATGGACTTTAAGTTTAAGAAATAATTCTTTTCAACCTAAAACTACATGTGCTGTTACTGTAATGGATTCTAGTTCAGATTTTTGTTTCAATCTAAGTTATGAAAAGTGATTTGTTGTAGTTAAATCTTTGTCCATTTTTCTTATCTTAATTTGTATTTCATGAGCATCAGAAAACAATGAAATGAAAATTGAAATGAGATTTTGATCAGTTGAAAGCGTGAAAAAGTATGTAATAAATAATTTCATATATCTATATTGCAATACAGTACATGTGTACATAATACTACTTCATATATGTACATGTCATTCAATAAATGATAATGTTTGATGCAACTGATAGTATGGTATCTGTTCCTTGTCAGCCTGTATGTTTCTGAAGTATAATTTGCAATTGTATAAAAAAGATGTATATATATATACTAGTAAATATGTACCCGACCTTGTCGAGTAATACTAATAGACTGGACTGTGCCAAACATTGCCTTTCTTTTCTTCATGTCCTCACATATTGCGTATTGAATGTCCAACTTCGAACAGATCAATTTCATCAAATCACAAATTTTCTTCTTCTCTCAAAATCATCTCTCTGGCTACAGCTATCCTCACCCCCCCTTCCTTCCTCTATAAAATCACCTTCTCTTTTTATCTTTACCCATTTGGCTACTGTTTTATCCTCTTTTTAATTCAGTGCGTATATATTTTTCCCCTGTGCTCATTTTTATATATTACTATTCCCTATTTCCTTCTCGTTCTTATAATCCTCACGAAGCAACATTTCGGCTTTCAACCTCGATAACATGGAAGTAACTCTGCCACGCAGAGCCAGGTAAAACAAAAACAAAAACTCATGCAAAGGCTCTAGATTTAAATTCATGCTAGACTCTAGATTTAAATAATCTAGATTAATTTTTAGAGCTAAGTCAAATTTTAGAAACTTAATCTATACTGTAACTTTGTAAGTGTAGAACTAATCTATATTCAGCAATGAACCTGGGAAGCTGGCAATAATGTTATTAATATTAATAGCCCCTAAAATTTAATTATGGGTTTTCTTCCTTTTTCCTATCTTTTTGGATATGTATAAAAGTTAAACATATTTCTTTACCAATTCTTGCATTTCCCTGCGTTGTTGTGTTTGTTCTCAAATTTCTTTACTTTTATACATTATTGTTTCCAATTACCCTCTCCTATGACGCAACATCTTGGCCTTTATGATTTATGTATATTATATGTGTGTGTGTATTCCAGGCTTTCTAAAAGGACTGGTGAAGGATGTGATTATCCATAGTCCTCTTGAGAGCATAGGGCACCCACAAACTTCTTCCATTCACATCTGTCCTGAGCGAGCCAATTGAGTTCGTTCCATGTCTTCCCTGACTCCACTCTTTCACTTTCCACTAATCTCCTCCAGGTACCCTGTGGTCTCCCTTTCTTTCTTGCTCCTTGTGGATTCCACGTGAGGGCAGTCAGTGGATGTCGAAATTTGCTCATTCTAAGGACAATCATGTCCAAGTCATCTCCATCTTCTGTTCTTCACTTCTTCTATAATTGGTCATATGCCATTTCTTTCAGATATTTCCTTATTAGTAATCCTATGCTCCCATCAAATTCCCAAAATTCTTTTAAGAGTAAGACACCGCCCCACCAAAACCTCTGAGTTTACTTTCAATCCTTTGGTTGGTTCTCCATGTGGGTAAGCCATTAAGCGCGTTAGATCATGGGAATGGCTATCATCCTAGAAATTTTACCGAGCACTG
>BMAT01005469.1:64043-88005 GCA_019649035.1 Elysia marginata | reverse complement strand
CTTCACTTACTCTCTCCCTTTACTCTTCACTCACTTTCTCCCTTTACTCTTCACTCACTCTCTCCCTTTACTCTTCACTCACTCTTTTCATTTTTAGCAGCTCATTAAATCAATGAACAATTTTTTCTTTCTTTTGATAGCCTTAAACTTTCAAGACAATCACAGTGACGTCTCAGTCACTGCATGATTTCGGAATTGCCATTCAATAAAGGTCTATATCTCTCCCTTCTTTATTTTCTAATTTTTTTCCCAGTCACTCTAAACTGAGTGACTGATGTCACTTATCTCAGCTACCTTGTGCCTGTTGCCTTTATGCTCTATTTGACCTTATGCCATTATGCACAATGTGACTCGTCAATTATGCACTAGTTCCTTGAAGACTTTTGAAAATATCAGTTGTAAAAGAAATGAAGTGAAGAAGTAATGAATGGCAGGATACAAAAGGTCTCTTAAAAATCAGGAGAAAAAAGCAAGCTCTGTAGTCTGTCCCAAAAATAAACAAGACAGGTTTGATAGCAATGATTTTTCTGTTTCTTGTATAATTTTCTTACTTTGCACACAAGATTCAAATCATTCAATTGTTTTTGTAAACAAGTTTATTTTTTATCAATATTATCCATGTTATTTTTGTTGATTTCTCTTCTTTAGCTTTTTTCTTAATCTCATTGAACATTTTTCTTTTTAATGTTTTGCACTAATAAGTGTGTGTAAAAAGGAGAGCGTTACCTCTCAGGGTTCAATAAAGTTCACTATCATTGTATCAACTAGCAAAAGTTGGATCTATTCGGGTTTTGGAGTGCTGTAAAATATTAAGACAGTTAACAATGAATATGAATTGAAACAAGTATGTTTACAAGATAAAGAAGTTAAACCTCTAAACACTAGATGGGTACCATTTAAGTTTAAAAAATTTTGTTGCTCAAATTGATTTTTGCTTGTATGCAAAATTTGAAAAATTATTTTGAGGAACAGAAGAATTATTGCTAAACGACACTTTATCTTGTAATGGACTACAGTGGAATCCGCTTGAAGTCGACACCTTTAAACTAAAGGAAACTCTTGCTTAAAGTCAACTCTATTTTGCAGTCCCATTTTATGTTTCTTTATATTTTTGTAATAAGTCCCAAGGTGTTGACATTATCGGGATTTCTCTGTATTATTCTTTAGACTCATATAGGCCTCTGGAGCAGGGGGGTCAAAAACAACTTCTAGCAGAATCTTTGGATTCACAAGAAAAGAAAAGAAAGTGAACAAAATACACTAAACAGTTAGACAATTAGCTACACGACTAGGGAAGAATCTCTGAACAACAAACTCTTTAAAAAATGACAGTAGGGAGGAATGGAGGGTTATGCTTACTTCTAACTTCTAATATTGATTTTGTTATGCATTAAAAACTGTTGCAAGAGAAGATTATTATATTTTGTCAGGTGGTTTATATGTACTGAATTAATTTTTTTTTGTTTTGTTTAGCTCACAGGGCTTTTCTGGATCCTCTTCAATCTCGTCTGGCTTCTCGGTGTCACCTGGCACAAGTACAAGAACCTATGTGGACAATCATATGAACCGTAGTTTGGGCAGAGTAGGACTTGAATTAGGAACAGCAGTCCATAGTAGAAGTGGCTCCTCCAATTCCTCAGATTCATCAAGGTAGCGCAAGCAAAAAAACTGACAAAAGTTTTTTTTCCATTTTTTTTTACATACAGAAAAATTCACTTTAAGTCAACACCTGTAAGGGAAACTCTTGCTTAAAGTCAACACTGTTTGGCAGTCCCGTTGTGTATTTCTTTATACTTTTGTTGTGGTTAAACTTACTTAAAGTCAACCCTTGCTTGAAGTCAATACATTTTTTCGGACCCAGAGTGTTGACTTTACCAATTGGTGTCACAGATGCATCCCACCCCTTGTTGCATCATCTAACTGTATTGGTACTAAATATCTGCTGGCCTATATGTCAAAAGTGGGCGCATCCTTCTTTGATCCACCATTTTTTCATTTAATGCGAAGTTTTCTGAGCATTGGACCATAACTTTTCAAACTATCGGTAGAGGAAACAACCTTTCTAAGCATATCAACACCTTCACTTTCAGATCTTTCATCCACAGAATAGCTAAATAAAATTGAACCACACAGTACTCTAGGAACAGGATTTGTTAGTTCTCTGAAAAGCCTTTAGTTTTTACAGGGATGCCAATTGATTTTTCAGGAAAAAACGGAAATGAGCTCAGAATATTGCATCTCACTTTATCAAAAAGACACTTAGCCTAGGCCTGTTATTTCTGCTTCTGTGATAACTATACAGGAAACAAAAAAAGGTTAGAAAGACAAAGAAATAAGAATTATTGTATCCTGGTGAACTGAAAGCTATAGAAAAGACTGGTATGGAGCTTGACAATGGTTTCGATGACTTAATTTATGCCACACATAATGAAGGCACGGATTTTAGATCTATCCACGGGTTTACTAAATGGCTTTACAAATGGGATGAGTAGCAGGCCTGACACAAAAATAGTTCAACTTTTTCAGAGCATTTTAGGCACTGAACACACCTGTGATATTATTGACAGTATGGTACTCAACAACATAAGCACAAGAGGCAGTCTACAAACCTTGATAGAAAATACTCTTATAACTGAAAATATTCAAACTTATGAAAAAGACGTGGAAACCATAATATTCAAAAAAAAATTTTAAAACTGAAAGCTGGAAAACTTTCAAATGATGAAAAAAGGAAAAACCGAAATTTTCCAACAGGTAAAGAAGGGAGGTATTCTAAAAGATCAAAAACCAAAAAAAAAATAATAAAAAAAAAAACGGAAAAAACCCCAGAAATTTGGTATCCTTTTCTCTAAGCGTTTTGCGCAATTGACCTCTAAGTCTAGGTATAAGCCTGGAAATTTTTCAAAAATACCAGTGCAAAAGATTCTTTATCTCAGTAATTTAAATCATTAATATCTCTCCATATTATTTTGATAGTTTGATGAATTTTGTAACTTTTTAAAGTTAAAAAAAATGCATTTTTTAAACATTAATGCCCAATAATATGAAAATTGCAACATCTAATATGTTTGGACTAGTTACAACACAACTGAATTGCTTTGTTTTGGCATGATAAATTATACATCCGTTTTTTTTATTATTTTAAATTCCCTGAGGATAACATTTTCAATTTTAACAACTTTTGCAGTATTCTTTGATGCATTGACAGTGATACCGAACAAAAGAAAAAAAAATTTATGAGACAAAATAGATTACCTTGTCGGGTAAAAAAGAATGGTTTTTATTTTAAACTTTCGCATCAATATAAATAATTAAAAGATGTAGGCTGGACTGCCCTTGCATTTGTTTATCTTTGATGTCCTGGATTCAAAAGCCTTAAGGCTGACTTTTTTGTCAGTCTGTCACAATGTTGCAAAAAAGCAGTAGGCCTATGGAACATGTCTGAACTATGTTGCTTTTAGCTGCCTTTTTCAATTAAATTATGACTCTTTTTTGTTTAGTTTATAAGCATTAGTCCTATTGTGTTCAAATGTTACTGTAATGTGTTAAAGGTAGCCCATAGTTTTAATTCTTTGTTATCTAGAGTAATTTTCAGAATTTTTGTTGTTGTGCTGTAACAGTCTTTTCTATCAGGTAGTTGTTTTTTTTCAAACAGAACAATACTTATACCATTTCAAATTTATTATTGTACCAAAATGTGCATGTATTGTGCGTTGAAGAAAGAAAGGATTTGAGTTTTTAATCAATGCTCTAAAAGCCCCTTTGCAATATAGAAAAAACTTTTTGTTTATTTGAGTTGAAACACAATCAGGAAATTATTTTCAATGGTTTATTTTAATTTTTAGTTCTATACACAGTAAGTTTTTAGTCTATTCCTTTTAATTTTCTGTCTATTCTACAATTCTTTGTTGGCACTTTGAATATTTTTTCACTTCAAGTTATTAATTTTTGTTTTGATAGTTCCTCAACGAGAACCTATGTGGATAATCCAATGAATCAAAGATTGGGTCGTGTTGGACTTGCTTTGGGTTCTGCACCCCATAGTAAAAATGCCTCTGCCCCTAGTCCAACACCTAGTTCTTCAAGGTAATACAGAATTAATTGATTGTACATTTTAACTCTTCATTTGTTAACAACTGTATCCTTTAGGAGTGATCTTAAAGAGCATTTCATTATTTATTTTTTCTTTTGATAACTTGACATTCATTTGCACTCTTAAAATGAATTTTCTTGATTTTACTTTTGCTTTTTAAAATGATAAAGATAAATTGTAAAGGCTTTTCTGTAGTGCTCTGTGGCTTTAATCAAATCAATAGCATTAGTTTCAGTTGTTCCTCTAAAATATTTAATAGAAAGACTTTCATATCTCACAGGTTTCTTTTGTAGGAAGTCTTCTAGCAGTTACAATGAATACAATCGTGAATATTTTTTTGGTAAAAAAATATTAATTTTTCTTTGGCTAGTTCCTCAACGAGAACCTATGTGGACAATCCAATGAATCAAAGATTGGGTCGTGTTGGACTTGCTTTGGGTTCTGCACCCCACAGTAAAAATGCTTCTGCCCCTAGTGCAACTCCCAGTTCTTCAAGGTAATACAGGATCAATTGATTGTACGTTTGAACTTTTCTTTTGTTAACGACTGTATCCTTTGAGGTTGATCTTGAAGACTATTTCATTATTTATTTTTTCTTTTGATAACTTGACATCCATTTGCACTCTTAAAATGAATTTCCTTGATTTTAATTTTGCTTTTTGAAATGATAAAGATGAATTGTAAAGGCTTTTTTGTATTGCTCTGTGGCTTTAATCAGATCAATAGCATTAGTTTCAGTTGTTCCTCTAAAATATATAATAGAAAGACTTTCATTTCTCACAGGTTTCTTTTGTAGGAAGTCTTCTAGCAATTACAATAAATACAATCGTGAATATTTTTTTGGTAAAAAAATATTAATTTTTCTTTGGCTAGTTCCTCAACGAGAACCTATGTGGACAATCCAATGAATCAAAGATTGGGTCGTGTTGGACTTGCTTTGGGTTCTGCACCCCACAGTAAAAATGCTTCTGCCCCTAGTGCAACTCCTAGTTCTTCAAGGTAATACAGGATCAATTGATTGTACGTTTGAACTTTTCTTTTGTTAACGACTGTATCCTTTGAGGTTGATCTTGAAGACTATTTCATTATTTATTTTTTCTTTTGATAACTTGACATTCATTTGCACTCTTAAAATGAATTTCCTTGATTTTAATTTTGCTTTTTGAAATGATAAAGATGAATTGTAAAGGCTTTTTTGTATTGCTCTGTGGCTTTAATCAAATCAATAGCATTAGTTTCAGTTGTTCCTCTAAAATATTTAATAAAAAGACTTTTACATCTCACAGGTTTCTTTTGTAGGAAGTCTTCTAGCAATTACAATAAGTACAATCGTGAATATTTTTTTACCAAAAAAATATTAAATTTCTTTGGCTAGTTCCTCAACGAGAACCTATGTGGACAGGCTTTCTCAAAGAGTTTTTTTTATTAACTTTACAATTTTTTTTTCAACTTGTCTGCTGGAACAAACGTTTACTGTACACCACTTCATGCAAGTATATTTGATTGATCAGTATCATGCTGATGTAGTTACTGAAGTTTAAAGTGTTTTTATGTAGTTAGTTGTATTTTTTGGGGGTGTGGGGTGGGGTGGGGGGCTGTCATTAACTTAGTTTTGCAAAGAGAACCTACGTCGACAATCTAATGAATCAAAGCTTGGGCGGTCCTGGGCTGCCTGTGGGTTTTTGTTACCGTAAAAATGTTTCTGCTCCAAGTGCTCCAAGTCCAACCTCATAATCTCCAAGGTTTTGAAAGATTAATTTATAATGTTACATCTTTCATTTTTCGTTGAGACACAGAGTCTCTCTATTCCATGTCCCACTTCAAAATCCTCAGCGTAAAAAGAAATATTTACATTAGTATAATGGCTTATCATAGTAAATTTTTTCCTTGGTCTTTGGATATTGTATCATGAAGTTAGTTTGAGATCAATACAAAGTCAAGATTTTGTTGAGAAGTCCAAATTGTAATTGTTAACAAAAATAGTAAGATAAAAGCGTTTCATACAATACTCTGGATGCTACAGATTGCTACATACTGATGTAAATATCTCTCAATTTCTTCTATTCCCTCTTTTCCTCAATTGTTTGTCATTGTTTAGCCCAAATATTTAAACTACAATTCTATACCACAATATTTGAGATTTGTCTAGAGGCCAGTTATAGTGTAATACAAATTCCTGGTCTATAACAAAACAGAGATATCAGTCACCTCAAAAACATTCAGTAAACTTTCCTTGACAATCTTTACAAAATCAACTTGCAGGACGATTTTAATTGTGATTTTTCTGCTAATACTAGGAAAAGCTAGGTACACCATTACTAATAACACGAAATTTTTTACAAACAGGCAGAGAAAAAATAGTTCATGTTCTGACATTGTTTTACAAAAACCTGCTGACCTAATGAAGTCCTAGTTTACTCAGGCCTAGGCATTAGGTTTAATAAATTTGTTCCATTAGTTTATTGCAATGAAGCAGGCATTACAAAAATTTTATTCAGTTGCTTAAAGTAAAAAAAGGCAGACTAATCTAAAAGGACCTATATTTATGCTCTGATCTAAACTGCTACATGTACATATGATTTTTGTTTAAAAAAAAAACTTCAAACTACAATGGATTTAAACCAGCTGGTTTTATTTCTATCCAAATGTTAGTGCTTACTGTTCATTTTAAGTAAAAGATTTTTTTACCGTATTTTAAACTTTAACATTGGTTAAGATTGTAATCAATATTTTTAATTATAGTGGTTGTTTTTTGTTTCCCAATTTTTAAAACTAGCTACCATGAATGAGTTTGTTCACATAAAATAAATCATACAGTATGAGAAGTTGTAAATCATTGTATATCTTATCTTGAGCCCACTTTTTTTCTGAATTAATCTTTCAAGCAGAACTTATGTGGACAACCCAATGAATCAAAAGTCAAACAGTATGGGGCACAGTGAAAGTGCATCTGCCACCAGCTCAACCCAAAGCCCTTCAAGGTAATACATGTAACAGATTGATATATATACTTTATTCTTCGTTTTGCTCAACAAATTAGTATATTTTTCGACCATTTAAATTTTGTACCAGTAAGAAATTAGCGGAGAATGTGCTATTAATTTTAAGGAATGCTATAATCATTTGTAATAACGAACCAACAAAATTTTGCAACACCTAGCTGGGTCATCAGTGATAGATTACCATGGCTAAATGAGTATTAACTCCAAGATAGTTATTGTCGCTGAAAAGCATTATTCAGTTAATTGTAACAGGTCTTCCATAGCGTGTACTTCCTTATTTTTGCATTAAAAAGAATTTTCTGTTGATTTCCCGCTAAAGGCTTTATTTTGATCCTAATTTAAAATTAAGGGCACACACATAGTCCACTAATTCTAAGCCGGAACCTGTCTCCATTAGTTTCCATATCTACTACTTTGATAATATGTGTGGTACATTAATTACATAATTGTTATAGTTAGCTATGTTCAATTTAGAATAAATTATACAAGTAGTTAAATTAATCTAACATTCTGAAAGGTTCTTGAGTGGAACTTCTCTTCACAAACCTCTCTTCTCTCTTGGTTTGAAGGTCTTGCACCCATTCCTCAATTAAATAGGAATTAAACTTCCAAAGAGCATTGCTTGTTTTATTCTTAAACTCTGTGCTGTGTTTTTAGTCTTGTTGGTGTGTTTAGTATAAGCTCTTCCATTCCTGACCGGCTCTGTGGCCTAGTGGTAAGACACTTGATCAGAGATCGGGAGGTGTGTGGTTTGATCCCCGGCCGAGTCAAACCAAGGACTTTAAAATTGGTATCAGCAGCTGATTCACCTATTGTCTGGCATTATGGATTTAGTGTTAAGTTTGGTTGGCCCGGTGTCAGGATAATGTGACTGGGTGTGGTGTACGCAAGCACTGCTTACATCACAGTGTGGCAGCATGCTTACATCATAGTGTGGCAGCATGCTTACATCATAGTGTGGCAGCACACTTTCAATTGTCCCCAGCGCTGTCTCTTATATAACCTCGAAGTTGACTGAGGCGTTAAAAGTTCAAACAACCAACCAACTTCCATTCCTGAGAGTTAGTATAAATTCATTGTACCTTTTGAGAGACCTTTATCTTTATGTATTATATTTTCTTTTACCAACTTAAATGTACAATTCAACCTTCCCCCTTCATTAATAATTTTATTTTTTATTTTGGTTTTGAATTTCTCGATTTTAAAGTTATTGATTATTTTTCAGTCGAACAGATGGGAAAGTGTATAAAGACAATGATTTCAACCGAAAACATAACAGGGTGGGATTACCTCTTGGATCCAAGCCAATAAGGAAAAGTGAACAAACATATGCAGATAATGCCATCAACCGTTCCTTGAATCGTGCAGGGTTGCCCATGGGGACTAAAGCTGTGTCAAAAACTCACCTAGCAGAACTGCGGAAGCGGCTTTGCAATAAGGTATGTGCTAAATAATGCAGTCAAACTGAGTCAATTTCTTATAAGTCAATCTTTTTTTACTGAAGTTCTTATAGGTCAACCTTTTTTAAATCATTTCAGTTTTTGAGTAGTGCTCCACAATAGCAGCCTACTGTTTAAAATTGAGACTGATATATTGATATCAAGTTAACCATCTTGAATCTTCAATGGAAGTTCTTGTTTGTTTTGTTGTATTAAAAGTTCTGTCTTGACAGTGTGGTTCAGTAGTTTGTGCATCAGACTTGTGATCCAGCTGTTGCGCGGTTGATTCCTTTACACAGCACATTTTGTAATTACTTTAGGAAAGCAATTTATCCACACTTTCCTCTTCCACCCACCTGTAAAATGGGTACTGGATAAAAGCATAGCTTGAAATTTGTAAAATGTTAGTATTTGCGACACCTAAGCCTAAACGGTCAATTTATCAAAACTAGTAAGTTGCTTTAGACAATCGGAGTTTATTTTTTCTTCAATTTAGGAGTACTTTTATCATTCCTCTTTCTTTCTGTAGTCTCAACAGGGTTCTCGCGCAATTCTGGAACTCCATCCTGGGATAGGACAAGAATTGAGTTTTGGGATATAAGTCCTGGATTAGTGCTATAACTTTGTGTTTTGTCCTGGAAAAGTCCCTGAATACATTGACTGGTGTGAACTATCTGTACATTTCTCTTTTTTGTCTATTAGTTTCCAGGACAATAGCTGTTGAATTCAATCGGTGCAGGGTCTGGTTACACTTAGTTCATGTACTTGACATGTATCGTTAAAAATAAAATTGGGTCTAATCGCAGCAACTGAAGACATTATGGCAGGAAGAGTTCTAGCCTTTATTTTTTTTTTCAGCTTGACACAGACACACTTATTCATCTTGACATCTGGAACTGAAACTGAGCATTTATAAACATACATACTATTTCACAACCGTTGTTGATTGCAAACAGTTACAAAAGGGTGATCTTTTTTTTTTATCATCTCGAATTGAGTATTGAAGAAGCAATACACTGTGACTTTTATACACAGCTCTTAGGGGGAAAAATTAAGCCACTTTATCCTGTGCTTACCAAGTTGAGTCTTTACATTAGTTAGAATTTAAGACTAAAAAAAGAGTCAAAAAACATTTTAGTACACTTAAGTTGATCTTTTTTTTTCTGGGGGGGAGGGGGTCAGTCTGGAAATTTAAAATGAAATCTGAGTGGGAACCCTAATACTAATAGGGTGAGCTGGTTTTCCTTGTAGCGTCTCTTACATTTAAAAAATTTTGTACAGTGACTGACTGCTTCTTGCCAGGACTCTGGAAGTTTGCAACTTTTCCCAGAGTCAGAGGTTTAAATGATCTGTAATCTCTAATCTGTAATAAGTGTCTTGTACAGTGCGCAAATCCACAGAGGAATCCTCCACGCTCTAAGGCGCTTTTGAAAATGATGAAAAAAAAGAAAATGTTCCCAAGAAAAAGGGAGAGCGTATGTGTTGCTCAAAGATCCTTAATGGTTCAGGGATCTCTTGAACAGTTCTGTCTTGAGAGATTTCTTAAAGGCAGCCATTGTTGGTGACTTTCTGACGTGGCTTTCCAGACTATTCCATACCATTGGGCCACCCACTGAGAAGGCTCTTTCTCCCAGTTTCAGATTAGTTGTTGGAATAACAAGGAGGTTCTCGTTCATAGAGCGTAGGGATCGATTTGGCTTGTAGGAGTTTAGAAGTTCACTCAAGTACTGAGGGCCTAGACCATTCAGGCATTTGAACACAGTGATAGCTATCTTGAAACAAATACGTTCTTTGACAGGCAGCCAATGTAGTTCACGAAGAATTGGTTGAACATTGTCTCGGGCTTTTGCTCGGGTAATCAGTTTGGCTGCTTTGTTCTGCATTTTTTGCAATCTATTCATTGTTTCATTTGACAAACCCAGAAATAAAGAGTTACATTTTTACAATAGTCTAATTTGCTGGTGATAAGACTGTGCACAAGAATTTTTGAGGTATCGTTGTCAAGGAATTTCCTAATTTTGCCAATTTTCTGTAGGTGAAAGTGAATGGATCGGCAAGTCTTCGTGATATGAGTTGTCATGGACATGTCCGAGTTCATGTAAGCACCAAAGTTTCTAACTGCTCCTTCATTGATTACATTAATTTCTGATTCACCAATCGTGAGAGTCCTGAAGTCAAATTGGTTTTCTTGATGTCATTTGGGGTGTTGTGAATCTATTCTGTGCACCTCATTGGTCTTAAAAGTGGACCTGGCCGCTCAAAAATCTGTTATGGGCTTGGTAGCTTTTTTTAGAGTACACAGGTGCCACTTTTCCAGCATTTGCTTGGGCTCCATTGAAACTCTGTCAAAATTCAAGGCAATCTTGTTTGTGTGCCAGAAATTGCTGAAAATATATTGCCAGAAGATTAACAGTGGGAAAAAAATTAATGAAGTAATCTTTTTTTCGGCAGTGGGAGTTAATTTCCTTGTTTAACTGATAGAAATTAGCCACAGAGCATGTGCAAACAACCAATATATAGACGAAACTTTGTTTCATGGCTTTAATAAACTATCTACAACACTAATCCCTTATATCCTTTGATTTAAAAGTCAGTGAATCTTTTAACTTGAAATAATTGTAGATCCAGATTAAAGGTTATAATATTTTAATAGAAAATTTCTGCAGGTAACTGATTTATTACCCATACACTCAAGACAATGTTTAGTTCTAGAATAGATAGATCTATAGATGATGTAGATAAATTTATCTTCTAATCTGTCATAAAAAGGATTTAATGTTTGTAGATTAAATTGGCGATCAGGTTTTAAAAGAACTTGACAAAAAAGTTAGGCTAGAAGAAGAACTGAGGAATAAGACTGCAATGGTGACTCTCTTTCAGATTACATCTTTCAAGCTGTCAAAGGCAGAAGTGGCACGGTGCATTTAATGAAAAACAAATATTGTGGAGCTTCTCATAATAATTAATATTCAAAACTTCAATGTGATAGTTTCCTCTTTGTGATCAAACAGTTTTTTGACTGTTAAGTGATGGTAAAAAGCTCAAAATTTTGAAGAAGAAACTTGAGATAAGCAGGAAACAATAACGAGTGGATTTCAAGAAAGTTCTGTGATACCTTTGCTAATATAGATCGTTGGTTTCATGGCTCTCGTTCTTTTCACCTTTTCACATTGATGCATTACAATTGTGTTGCTTTCTCCCTGCTGTTATATCGGTCGCTTGTCCTCTTGAGTAGTGGGTCCTATTTCCTTCTAGTTTTTGTTGTTTTGTAAACTTCAGATAACTGAGCGAACCTTTTAGGATGCATGATTCTGTTAATTTTAGTTACCAGAATGTGTATCACAGATATAGTTTTCTTTTTGTGTATGAGGAATGATTAACTTTTTTTGTAAAGTTTTAATGGATTTAAAAAATTGCTCCTATTCTTTGTTTTCTTAGGAACATCCTCAGGAAGGCCCAAGTCTTTTGGAGGATAGTGGATATAATGATTGTGCAAGCCAGCTATATTCTGACCCATACTTTCCAGGAAGTGAAGATAATTTTGATGAGAAATATGAGCATGTGATGGAAAGTTTCAACCGTGAAAGAGAAGAAGATGTATTTTTTGAGTTAAGAGGCACATCAATTCGATCGTCCATCCAAGCAACGGACAGTTGCAGCAGTTTGACGAATATGCAAAGCAAGCCCATAGAGCTGAAAGATGTAGACCTAAAGGCAAAAATAGGCCATGGTGGATTCGGTGAAGTTTGGATGGCTGTATATAAAGAGCAAGTCTTAGCAGTGAAGATTTTGACTCAAGCCAACGTTTCTAAAAAGAGGTTAAAGCTATTCGAGAATGAGATTCTCACCCACAGCAAACTAGATCATCCCAATATTGTGAAGTTCTATGGACCATGCTTAGAGAGGCCTAATTTGGCAATTTTCATGGAATACATGGATGGGAGCCTTTGGGACTCGCTTCATGTTAATGAGGTAAGTCTTGGAAGTTATAGTTATATGGCACTTATAAACATACTTAGAAAGGTGTCTTTCAAAGTGGGCTGCATTCTTCAAGATCTCTAGACATGAGAAAAGATAAGTTGAATAATTTTTGTTGTTTTAACAAAATATTAACATCTCTATAAATAGTAAAGCGCTTTCGTCTCATTGCGTAGCCAAAACGCCCAGGCAGATGATCGCAGAATGATCTAGGTCTAATATCTAGGTCAAGGTTTGTGGCCTTATTAACTGTGGTGGATGAGCCCATAATTATTTATAAAGCATTCTTCTTTGGTTAGATTAACAACATGGGCAGTGTAGGACCTTTTGAGTGGGATCAGTGACTCTCATATAAGGATCGTTTTTTTCCGCAAAAATTCTCAATCAATCGGATGTCACGTTTTCCCCTTTACCTAAAATAATTCCATTATTTTTGCTAAAAACCGCGAAATTCGCGGGCATGTCACTAGTCTTATTTACTGATTGGGTCCCATGAGGCATACAGCAGAATCCCAAGAGCTGCTGTCACCAGCTTAGACAAAATAAATCTAGTTTTGTACTCTTGCCTGGTCATTTTTCAAAACTCGTCAATTTGACAATTATCTAATTTACTAAATAAGTCCTCTTCTCCTTAGTGAAATCCATTTCTTTCCCTATTGCTGACAATGCTTTAAACTTTCTTTCATTAGGTTGAGTTTCTGCCAGTGGACAAGCTAAACATCATTAAAGATATAATGGCTGGTTTAGACTATCTTCATAGCATTCCACTGATTCATGTAGTGAAATCCATTTCTTTCCCTATTGCTGACAATGCTTTAAACTTTCTTTCATTAGGTTGAGTTTCTGCCAGTGGACAAGCTAAATATCATTAGTGATATAACGTCTGGTTTAGACTATCTTCATAGCATTCCACTGATTCATGCTGACTTAAAATCACAGAATGTGCTGCTTATCAATGTGCCAAACACACCAAGCTATTATAGTAGTCAGCCTACAATAGCAAAACTCTCAGATTTTGGACTGAGTTTACTCAAATCAGATACTGAGACGACCCAGTCGAAGGTAACAAATCAGAAACAACAGCCTGTCGGAGCCACATTACGATATGCTGCACCCGAAGTTATCTGTGGAGAGATGCTTAACACCAGTGAGATGCTCAAAGGAGACATCTACTCCGTGGGACTTGTAATTATGGAGCTTGCTGTTGAGAGAATCTGTTTTGAGAACTTAACTGTGCCTCAGCTAATGAAACAAGTCGGAGAAAAAGGCACAAAGCCAGCTGCTCCACCAGGACTTTTGCTGAACAAAAAGCTTGAGGAAATGCTTCATCAATGCTGGAGTTTTAACCCGATTCAAAGGCCAGATGCTGCTCAATTGAAAAAGATGGCATCTGCATTGCCTGGAATTTTAGATGAAGAGTAAAAATGTACAGAATGATATCTCACTCAGTTATGTTTAATTAAGAAAAAATCAACTTTCAGAAAGCAATCAGATTTTAGAAAGTCAAGACAGTTCTTGACAAAATAATATAATTTTCTTCTGTTCTGGATAAATGAGTAGAAAGTTTCAAATTATTTTCACCTTCACAGGTGTTGTTGTTTTGAACAAGACTTTTTATTTTTCTAAGCATTAAAATGTTGATATTTTGAGTTAGGATATCAAAACTTTATTGAAATTATTATTTGAAGAAAATATTTACTGGTTTTTTTTTTGCGTTTTCTCAAGAAAGGACTTTCCAAATTTTGTATTAGAAACTTATCACTGGTAGATTTGATTCTCCAAACGTTTGTCTTTATTAACGTTGACCATAACCAAGCTTCTTGTAAAACAGGTTTGCAATAATACAAATGCACCGCAATATTTTTTTATCCAACTTTATTAATGTGTCCTTGATGCTTCATTTGTATTCTTTTTTGTTTCTAAATGATCTTTACAAAGGTTTCTGTGACTGATGTCATGTCTTAGAAAATGTATACAATATTTTTTAAAGTTTATCTAGAACATTCACAAAAGACCCCACCTGTTTTAAACAAAGTTGTTGTTTTTTTTTTCATGTAAGAAATCCTATACCATGTTGATGACTAAAATAAATGTTGGTACAGAATGTATTGTAGATTATCTTTTGCTATTAAGCATCAGAACCATTGTTTTCCAAACCATTTGTCATTGAGGCTTCATTTGTTACTGTTAGTTATTTGTAGGGTCTGTTATAAATCCTTACAATATATGCAAGTTACTACAAAATATCTTACACTATTTTCAATTTCAATTTTTTCTTTGTTTTAATAACTCTTTTTGCAAATTTCTCAGACCTGTGTTATAGGTTTGAATTGTGATTATTTTGTTCTTTTGCTCTTAAAATATTTTAGGAATGAAGAATGCCTCTTCTCAGAGACTTACATGACTGTCAGCTACCATTTATCAAAGAGCTGGAAGAACCAAAACTTTATAAAACTAATATTTTTGTTGTTTTAAAAAGAAATGGAGCTTATATTTCTTTAAAAGATATTTCTTAATCTTACATAGTTCAAAATGAATGACATGTTTTTTTTTTTAATTTGAATTTCACTCTAGCTAAGCTTCAATTGAAGTGTTCCTAAATAACTTTCTTTTATGCAACAAAAAGATGAATAAGTATATGTAAATTTTTTGCCGATGGCTTGGATCTGACGCAGATTCGTTGATTCTGACCTTTACTGTTTTAAAGTACTTAACTGTACTTAACAGTTGTTAACTAGTCAGATAAGAAGCAGGCAATTTCTCATTTTGCAAAAGCTATACATGAGTCTCTGAGACGAATTGGTTTTTAAACTTAGTTTAAACCACAAAATACATTAATGTCAAGCAGAGATGTTCCTGGTTTTCACTCCCTCAATACTAATTTTTTTTTTTCTGTCTAAGTTGAAGGTAAATATTGACTAAGTCTTTCTACATTTTTGATGACCTGAATACCCTCAACCGTCTTTTTGTGTTGTTTGGTAACAAACGAAAAATAGAAAATAAAGTATGCAGAGCTCTGTCAATCACCCTAAGAAATATCATGGGTTTCAAACCCCTTTAAAATTTTTTAAAGAGTCAAATCAAAAGAATTGATTGTACACTTGTTGTTCAAACATGCCCAGTAAATCATTCGACAATTTCACACATTGATACTTTTTCTAATAACATTTTAATAATACCACAAGGCCTTCCTGTACTTAAGATCAGAAGACAGATTTTATTTATCTTGCAGGAAACTTGTTTTCAAAGTTTCATATCACTATCACTAAATATATTAAAAAGTAAAACATAGGAGTAACATAATTATTAAAACATCAAAATATAATATACAGATACATATTAACTCTCTCTCTCTCTCTCTCTCTCTCTCTCTCTCTCTCTGTGTGTGTCACGTCCCCCTCTCCCTTCCATTAAGTAAATCTAATTTGTGCTCAAAGGCGAGTTACATTATTAAATGAAGTTATGCATAAACTCTTGTATGGAAGTAACTTTTCTAATGAGGCGATCATTTTTTAAAAAATTGTTTCCGACCTGCAATGATTTATCAACGGCGCAATCCATACACATGAAATGATAACAAGTAACACATAAAATTATCAACTCAGAGGTAAACCGGGGCAATTCCATACCATACTTTTTAAATTTTGAATTTTTGCAATATTCTGCAACAAAACACTTAGTAATTTATGGAGGTGGCTTTTGGAGCTATACAATAAAACATCATTTAACATAAAACAATGAAACTGCAATGCAATTTTTAAAATAATTGGTTTAATATTTCCTTAGAATCTTACAAAATGGGGCAATTTCATACCCTATAAAATAGCGAAAAAAAAGTAGAAAACAGACATTGAAACAGCAAAAAAATATTTCTAGCTACATTAACATGAACCAAATAAAGTAAATGTTATCTAAATTGGTTGAGTCCCATAAGCAAAGTCTTCCTAATCCATTGCAAAGCGATCAAACAAATTTCTGTTGACTTTTTAATTTATTTAATAGCAGAATGTTTTAGTCATTTGGAATAATTAAATAAGTACTCTTTAAGTAGTTTCAAATTGCCATGATTTGTATTTTATAGCATGAAATCAAGTTATTTAAACTTTCAGACTCAGGTAAAATGACTCTGGGCAAGCTAAAGATGACATTAAAACTTCAATGATTGGAACTGAAATCAACAACACAAGTTTTATAAACTATGAACGAAGCTTATAGAAAAACAACAATTTGAACAACACAAGTGCACTAAAACTGTGAAAGACTAATAAAACCAATAATTATAGCAACACAAATGCACTTAAAAGTGCACCAACTGGTTTATTATATTTTGCATAAATTTATAAAGTCAATCAAGCAACGAGAAGTCCTACAATAATCCAAATGCCAATCAGCTTGAAGATTTTCTAGAACGTATTTCAATTAAAAGTATTTTAAAATTTGAATTATTCTTTTGAAGAAAAAAAATAATAAGGAAACAATCTAGATCTATACAATCTAGATGCTAATGTTTGTTATAATTAAAACCATGAATGTCACTGCACATGACTTTATTTTTAAAAAAATATAGGCAGTTACCATTGCACTAGACCTAGATTCTAGATAGCGTCAAACACTCTAAGGCCTTGTTAGAGTGGCACCACTCAAAGGAAATTCTTTCCAAAACTTGTAGATTTATAATTATCTAAGTATAGTAACTAGATTAAAAAAAAAACTGGATCTACCTAAATCTAAAATAATCTAGATTACATATAGATTCTAGTTTAGATCAAGATTTATGTTGTCACATCAAAAGCTGTGACAACGCAAAATGGCTTGAGTTTAGATCTATAGGCCTACCGGAAAATGACTTTATTTTCATAAAACTTACCGTTCTACGTCCTTGGGAAACATGTGGAAGGAAATGTCTTTACATTCTGTTTTGTTCCTTGCATTTTTGCAATTTATAGCACTGCAAAATTCCCCACCATTTCTAAATCTTGAACGGGATCTATGGACTTCAACTCTTCCCGCAACTTCTATGTTTGTAAACACTCAGGCCTTTAACCAGCCAGACCCAAGGGACGGTACTTTCATCATTTCCTAACTCTACCCCTCGAGTGAGACATCTCTAGTTAAATTATCTCTGGTAATAATAGTAGTAGTAGTAGGAGGAGGAGGAGAAGGAGGATTAATAGTAGAAGTAATAGGTAAAGTAATATTTTAAACAATCCTTATTATTATTCCCTTTTTCTCTTACATACAACCTGTCCAAATGAGATAGATTTGGCTCTTTTTCCATTAGTGTTGCTTTCTTTTTATTTCTTAACGTTTCAATGGTGAAATCTTCATGAAAATATCAATATAAATATTAATAATAATTTTAGACTAAAAATTTTTTTTTCAAATTTCTTTCGATATAAAACTTAACAAAAATCAAGCTCGCAGTATATTTATTTGTGTCCGAAAACTAGATACCCGTAGTTGAACATGTTTTAATAAGGTAAAAAAGGCAACTGCATATATTTTAACCAGAGATTTATGGGGACATGCTGGGTCAGACTCATTGAAATGATTAGATTTTCAAAGCAACGCTAACGGTGCTGAAAATCAAACCCTCAATATACTCAGTGTCTCTGTTTTTTCTCTACCTTTCTCTATTCAGCTTTGCTAAAACTCTAGGATCTTACTTCTGCTTAAGGGACGTAACTTTAACATACCGGGTACTTTTTGAAATCTCATTCCCTATTATGTTCATGTACAGTACCTGTATATCAAAAGAAAAAGAACAAGAGATTATCATACATGTTGCCTCGCACATCACAGAAAATAGAGAAACTTAAAAAAAAAACAACAAGGAGTAAACGTGGATGTATAGAGGAATGCTTAGAAAAAAAGAATGTATATATATTTACCCAGTTAAAACGCCAATGTTTTTAGGCCTACATTTCCCGTCATGTGCCTCATTTTCAGGAAAACAGCAGCAGCCTGAATATCGGATAATTTTTTGTGGATTAAAATGATTTAAAATAAACAGTGTGCTGTGCGTTTTATCCTACATTTATCTTATCCAGAAAAAGATACATTATCTTTTCACAGAAATGCAAGAGAATCCTCTTAAGTTAAAGTCAACACCTCATATGGGAAACTTATTGAAAAGTCAGCACTGTTTGGCACTCCCGCTTAGCATAAATGTGTATCCTTATAGGAAGTCTTTATTGGTCATCAAGTTTACTCGATTACGTGTAGAGTTTGCTAATTATATGGCGCTGGTCACGAATATGAGGATGGTTTGTCTTAAAAAGTAATTTTTATTTGCCCACGGCAGGCTTGTGCTTAGTGACTCATCGAAAGGACCCGACAAAATTAGCGCAAACCGTATTCCGACCGACCCAGAAAAAGACCCGTTACAGTCGGGTCGTTTTAGTGGAGACGTACCGATCTTTTTTTCGTATGATTTTTTTTTTGTTGCAAGTTCATGCACTATTTATATTGTTAACTCGGCTCGTTTTCGGTCGGTCCGTTTCTGCCTCAGTGGAAACACGGCTTAAGAAAGTTTGACTGTGATGACTATCTTGGTGAGATTTATCAGCATGGGGGACTTCCTATTATAAGTATTAGGCCCCATGTGGGCGAAGCTAGCTAAAACAGCACGATTTTGCAATTTCATGCAAGCGAAGCCGATATCGTCCGAAATGAAAGATAATGTACAGTCAAACTCGTTTTAAAATCAACCAACACCAACATCATAACCATTATCACCACCATCACAATTGCGAATGTAAATCATAATCACCAGCACCACAACCGCCTCGTCACTGCAACCACTAGTATTGCCATTTACTTCCAGAACCGCCACGGCATCCACCAAGACCTCTATCAATTTACATGTATGCCTACCACTACATGTTTTATCTCCAACACCACCGCCGCAACATGACAATCACCATTATTAGTCGCTATCAGCAAGATTATCTCCACCACCCCATCACGACACGCCGCATCATTCCACAACAATGCCTATTGGTTCAATGTGTCTTCCTGTTTATTTCAAGACAAATATATCTTCAAGGACCACATCCACCAAGACACCATTACCAGTTTCAGGTAACTCTACCCGACACATGTACCACATCCAATCACCACCTCCACCAGTACGTTCTTTACCACTATTACCAACGGTATCATCACAGACAGTACCACCACCACCACCTGCAACTTCATTACCGCTAGTGCCAACAGTATCAGCACAAGCTGCATCATCACCACCAACACCTTTATTACCGCATCTACCATCAATATCAACACCACATCCACCACCAACACCTTCATTACCGCATCTACCATCAATATCAGCACCACCTCCACCAGCACCTTCATTACCGCATCTACCATCAATATCAGCATCACCTCCACCAGCACCTTCATTTACGCTACTACCAACAGTATCAGCACAACTTTAACCAGCACCTTCATTACCGCATCTACCAACAGTATCAGCACCACCTCCAACAGCACCTACCGCTACTACCAACAGTATCAGCACCACCTCCACCAGCACCTTCATTACCGCTACTACCAACAGTATCAGCACCACCTCCACCAACACCTTCATTACCGCATCTACCATCATTATCAGCACCACCTCCACCAGCACATTCATTGCCGCTATTACCAACAGTATCATCACAAGCTGAATCATCACCAGCAACACCTTCATTACCGCTACTAATAACAGTATTATCACAAGCTAAATCACCACCACCAGCATTTTCATTACCGCTACTTCCAACAGTATCATCACCACTAGCAACTTCTTCATTACCGCTACTACGAACAGTGTCATCACAAGCTGTATCATCACAATCAGCACTTTCAATACCCCAACTACCAACAATGCTACCACCACCAGCAGAATCTTCATTACCGCTACTACCAACAGTATCAGCACTTGTCAAGCTGCATTATCACCAGCAACACTAACAGCAATTTTATAAGGTCGAAAATCTTCGATATTAACATTAGGAAAAATAGGGGTTACGGCTACCGATGTTGCGTATGGGGTTAAAACCAGACATTACTAAGACTGCGAGGGCAGGCTGATAATTAAGTTCCGTTTAATCATAAATTTTTATTTCACAGCATATACTTAAACAATACATCAAACGAAAACCTGAAAAATAGTGAAACTCAGCTGCGTACTTAGCAATCTTTTTTTTTCGACGTAGTCACCATCACGATCAACACACAGCCTCAAATATTTCACTATTTGGCGCACGCCGTCAGCGAAGAATTCAGACGACTGTCCACGGCAACATCTGCGATAACTTCTTCATCATTGTCATACTGATGGCCCTTCAGGTACTTCTTGATTTGGGGAAACAAATATTAATCAGAGGTGGCAAGATCGGGGCTTTATGCAGAGTGCGGTAGGGTCATAAGTTCCATTTGCCTGAAGGCGTCCTGAACTTGACCACTTGTATGCTGTCGCGCATTGTACTGTTGCAGGATTGAGTCCTTATCACGTCGAATACGCCTGAGTTTGAGTTTGAGAGCTCGGAGTGTTGAAATATATCGTTCAAAGTTCACAGTTTGATCGTGCTCCAGAAATTCTATGTTGACAACTCCCTCCATATCCAAAAAAACTGAACAAGACCTCTCTTGCAGAGGCAACAACCTTGAACTTCCTTGGCCTTGGAAAAGTCTTGTACATATACTCCATTGATTGGGCTTTATATTCTGGATCGAAGTGGTGGCCCCAGGATTCGTCACCAGTCAGAATGCCTTGCAGAAATGCTTCTCCTTGTGCACTGTAACGCTCTAAGAGTTGATTACACATATTCTTTCTCTGCGCTTTCATCTCTGACATTGAGTTGTCTTGGGACCCAACGGGCAGAGACTTTTCGGTAACCATGTAACAGTTGTGAGAATATAGTGCACTCGTTCTTTCGAAATGCATACTTCATCGGCAATTTCCTTTTGTTTGACTCTTCGATTTGCTCTAAACATGCAGTCAACTTTCTCTCGATGAGCCGTGTTCGATGCGGAAAGGAGCCTACCCGAACGCTTTCGATCACGCAGATTCGTTTCTGTGGGGTCTTCCTCTTTTAAAATTCTCACCCATTTGAAAACTGCACAGTCATCATTGCACATTTCACTGTCTTCATTCTTGCATGAATGTTTGCAGCAGAACATCCTTCAGCTGCCAAAAACTCGACAGCAGAGCGCTGTTAATGAGAAGGCCATTGGAAGTCGCCATCGTCTCATGAACATGGCTACCTCATCACGTGTTGCGCGTCACTGCATTATGAGTACAAATGACGTCGCACGAACTTGTTCTAGTTAAGCCTAAAATGGTTCGGGAGTATATGAATGAAATTTCAGGTCGATGTGACGAAAATTGACTGAGTTATTAGCAAACGGAACTTTATTATCAGCCTGTCCTCGTACATTGTATTTGTAGTTTGTATTGAAAATGCGAAGTAAAACGCAAACTATTATGTATCCCAAGGATTTGCCAGAGTTTTCATCACAGCGAGCACCAGAAAATGGGTGATGGATGATAAGATAAGATAAGACAATTCTTTATTAATCCCCGTCGGAAAATTCAATTTACATAGTATAAAAACTGTATAGGCCTAAATGCACTCATAGTTTACATAACATATTCAGGGTATCATAATATTAAAGTATAAATATAATTATTTAAACATGGGGTGTAAATATGTTCGTATTTTAAAACATGCGTTTTTAATATGGTTGTATATGAACATAGAGTTGAAATTTTGTCGAATTAAATTATACATTTGACAATAAGAAAATAATGGGCTTGCTTTATTTATAAATCTCAGTAAATAAGATTAAAAATACAAGAAAAAGTTTTCGTACTAAAAGTTTCAAAAACGATTCGATGAAACAAATATAATATTGTGATTGAGAGTCATGGTAACAGACTAGAAGCCTGGCAAACAATTACTCGGCGAGTGACTAAGTAAGCACAAACATACACGCTCACACACACACACACACACTAGCCCGGCCCGGGGGGAGAGAGAGGAAGAGAGAGAGAGAGAGAGATGGAATATAGCCCTTTGTGGAAAGCGGCATCGGTAAAAATACGTGTAGGCTACCAATACATGGACAAAAATTGTCTTAAATTCGCCTATTTGTCAGGCTTTCGTCGATGATAATTTCAAATCGCCAGTAAAAATAATTTGATGTTTATTCAAGACTTCAATTAGTATTTTCTTTCTTAAGGTCTGTTTTTTTTTAGCAAATATAGGTATCCACTTCTGATAATGTAAAGCAAGTCTAGGCATAAGGAAAGTTTGCACTTGAGCCTCTTTTCTACATAGGCATAAATGGTGTCACGGAAGTGAAATGGAAGGAGATGAACAGGGAGTGAAATGGAAGGAGATGAGCAGGGAGTGAAATGAAAGGATATGAGCAGGGAGTGAAATTGGAGGAGATGAACAGGAAGATGTATGACATGTAAAGGAGGGTTTTCGTTTGCCTGTCTGTTTCAGTCACCCTCGGTTGCGCGACAGCAGAATGCGTATCTATATTAAGATGAAAAGATGCATATCAAGATGAAAAGAAAGATTGACTCAGTTATGAGTATATGTGATAAGATTTGTCAACCAAATAGCGAGTTACTTAACACGAATTTATTGTATCTATGTAAAACTCAAAACAAAATTATCTCGACTGTAAAATATTAACACCACCCATAGTACAAACATGTAAGTTTCTCTGAAGGCCGAGGAAAGCCTTTAAGCATAAAAATTAATGCAGACTAGAACGCTATCGCGAAAATTGTTCTTACCAACTGTCGTTAAATTCATTTCATTACTATTCATGCTTTCTTTTTACACCGGCTCTGTGGCCTAGCGGTAAGACACTCGCTCAGAGATCGGGAGGTGCGTGGTTCGATCCCCAGCCGAGTCAAACCAAGGACTTTAAAATTAGTATTTGCAGCTGATTCGCCTAGTGTCTGGCATTATGAATTTAGTGCTAAGTCTGGTCGACCCTGTGTCAGGATAATGAGACTGGGTGTGGTGTATGCAAGCGCTCCTTACATCACACGTGTCGCAGCACATTTTTCATTGTCTCAAGCGCCGTCTCTGAAATAACCTTGTAGTTAAAAAGAGACGTTAAAATTCAAACAAACTAACCTACAGACACATGCTTCATTCGTTGTAAATGTAATTTTTTTTTAAAATTCATGTACCGTTTTCGAAACTGATGTTTGTGTGTATGTTATTTATTGTACATCTATGTTTCTTGCAATAACCAAAACAATGTGCCTCTTGAAAGGAGATTAAAGGTTTTTCTTATCTTATCTTATCTTGTATAAGTATATTGGCTCTGGTGAGGCAGACATAAAAAATGCCATTTCTAGGCTTACATATAGGTATGAGGATTCTCTTTCCTGAATAATTCAAATTTACTATAAGAAGAGAGCAAGAATAAAT
>BMAT01005469.1:36396-49800 GCA_019649035.1 Elysia marginata | reverse complement strand
TTATGGCGATTTTGAGTTGTGCATTCTGTTACAAATCATATTGAGGGTGATAGGGGGGTTGGTTGTTTGTTTGAATTTTAACGTCTCTTTTCAACTACAAGGTTACATCAGAGACGGCGCTTGAGACAATTGAAAGCATGCTGCCACACTGTGATGTAAGGAGCGCTTGCATACACCACATCCAGTCACATTATCCTGACACTGGGCCAACCAGACTTAGCACTAAATCCATAATGCAGACATTAGGTGGATAATACCAATTTAAAAGTCCTTGGTTTGACTCGGCCGGGGAACGAACCAACACCTCCCGATCTCTGAGCGAGTGTCTTACCGCTAGGCCACAGAGCCGGTGTGATAGGGGGGAAGAGTTGAGAAGTGGAGGAAAAGGAAAGGATGTATGAAGGAAAAAAAGCTACTCATTCACTGGAGTAATAGGGAAAAATTAATGGTGGAGGAAAGGGTTAAGAAGTGAAGTAAAAGGAAAGGTGTAGGAAAGAAAAAAGTTCTTCATTCATTGGCGTAATATGGAAAGTAGTTGAGGGAAGGGTTCAGAAAATGATGAAATAGACAAGGAGAGTTATAAATCTAGCCTAATGGGACGTGGATAATCATGAAATGAAACAGAAAGGGTGAATAACAGAAAAAAAGGTTAGAAAAATACAGGCACATGAAATGAGTGGTGCCGGCCCCACAAAACACATAGACATCTACTTTTACAACGGCAACATAATACAGATATGTCGCTCAAATTTTCTGAAACTAGCTGAAAATCCTGTCGCTCATTCTCGCTTACAATTACATAGGCATGTCATTATGGACATTGAATTGTCGTTGTTTATGCGATCAGTCTTCTTCAAATTCGTGTTTCCATTCAGTTTCTCAGGCTTAAAAACGAAAAAAAAGGAAAGTAATTGAAAAATGGCATTCCTGAGAATAAAAAATTAGTGCCAGAAAAAGATACAGATCAAGTGAGAGAGATATGGAGAAATAGAGAAAAGAGAAAGAAAGAGAGGGAGAGAGAGAGAGAGAGAGAGAGAGAGAGAGAGAGAGAGAGAGAGAGAGAGGCAGACAGACAAGTCAGAGACAAAGAACCAGAGACTGATCGACTGGTTTTCTTACTGTAAGGAAACAGGGGGTAACCTCTTTGTTGGTAGTCAAGGTGTATATTCACTGCATGTAACTGCAAGATAAAATAACCTGATAAACTTTTAGTTTTATGCACCTAAAGAAAATTAAAATTTGATAGTTTAAAAACTGGATAAGCCTTGTTCTCAAATACTGCATGGGGTGTAAAAAGTTTAGTGCGTGGAGCAATAAAAACCACACATCATCATTTTCAAAAATAATTGATGTCAGTACCGGTAGTTTAAATAAATGCCAATACACCCGAACTTTTTCACCTTAATAAATAATACATTATTTACCACACCTGTGATTACTCTAGTGTAGAGCTATAAAGTTTTTGCTTCTATTAAGGTCCTTCTTCATGTCGCTGTCCCAGGATTGAAGATGACCAGAACGTTAGTTTTAGCGATGAATGCGATATGAAAGGACACATTAATTAATTGGTGGATATTTTCTTTGGTATAGAGACGGTGAACTAACACATACCCAACAACAATAAGACAACCAAAGAGAAAATCATTTTTAACGCTACGACGATCAAAGGCAGTCGCATTGTTCCCCTCTTTATACTAAAATGCCTAACTTGTTGGCATACATCGCGGGTGTACAAACAAATGTTGGGTGGGTTTCATCATTAATGAAGTGAAAGTTTATGTCGGTTTATAAAACAATTGAAAACTTTTAAAATTCACGGTCTTTGTAAAACAAATTTTAAAAATCCACCAATTGATCTTTCCATATTGAATTAAATTGACGCTTAAGTCTTCTTAACAGCTACTAGCCGCATGACAAATGTCCCTAAACAGATCTAGTCACATTGTACATGTATAAGATTATCAGGAACAAATATTGTCTCCTCAAGATAGGCAGCGTTTCCGTCTTATCTATAGCTATACCTGTCAAGCCAAGGGCACCGGGTACAAGCACATAGAATACGGAGGAAGCATTTTCTCAGAATTCAGAATCTACATGGAGAGCTGGAAAAAACAGGGATGAAGTTTTTAGGGAAGGAGAACCGGGCCTTTAAACAGTGACCCTGTGAGAAACAAAGAAAAGGAAGATAAATGTGCAGAGTAGTAAAATAAAAGAGGGGAAGAAAAAGAGAAGAATGAAGAGGAACATGGGGAATGGGAGGAGAGGAACAGGAGGAAAATTAGAGGGGGGAAAGGGGAAGTGCGAAAAAAAGATGAAAGTATGAGGGGGGGGGGATTTAAGCTTTATGAATAAACAGATCTGAGTGCTACCCTACCAAATAAAAATTCTAATATTTGCACCCGATTCTAAGTAAACACTCATTGTTGTAATATCCTCGTCTGACATAGGCAACACTTGTGCTATCAGACCAGCGACAAAGTTGCTTTTCGGTCATACTCGTCGCAAGTTAATGTCCACCAGCAACAAATTTCTTGCTTTTCGGTCATTCTCGAGGCATGGTAATGTCACTTGATTTCCTTGGCTTATTTATTTCTCACAATTCTTTGCGGATTTCTTCACCCAGTTCGTCAGTCCCCTGGGTCTTTCTTCACCGATTTCGCTCAGACAACAGAACTTCAGGTGGCTACATGAGCAGTTTTGAGAGGTTTTAAATTTAATGCTAAACACAATTTTAGAGTCATGCATTGTAAGCCCAATAACTTTTTTTGCTGTTAAATTTTGCTACATATAACTTACATTGATAAAATGAAAACCACCTTATTTTGGCAATGTTTCATCGTCTTAAAAGCTGGATAACCCACCTAAATTGTGTGACAATTTTTGACAATATTCTATCATACTGAATCTTTTAGTAAAATTAATTCTTGCACACCTTGAATCCTCGAAAAACAATTAAAGTTTTGATCGGTCGCGGACCATTTCACGTAAAACTTTCAGTAGGCCTTTGCTACATATTGCTAAGATGTTACTTTGTATAAATGTAAATCTACAACGGCCCTAGCAGGAAAAAAACAGTTCTGTGAACAGAAAAGGGTGTGAAGGAAAAAGCAGCCTAAAATGAAAGTTCAATTTATCAGAAAGCTAAACTTAGCATTATCTTGTGAAGCGTCATCTTCGGGTCTTATCAACCGAAAGAAACCTGAGCCTTGCACAAGATCTTCTCATTCTATTATTTCACATTTGTCCATCTGCCAATCAAATGATGTTGATTTACGTTAATTTTGCTGCGTGGAATTCTCTCCATGCCACCTCTAAGTAGTATCATTATGCCTGCGTGCCTAAGTATCTTTCAAATGCCCTCTTTTTAAAAATCTCACCCTGTGTGTTAACGCTCTTGCCATGCCTCACTGTCTTTATATCATGTTCTCTTGCTTTTCTTTCTCATTCTTGTTTTTCTAGCCCCATCACTCTGTCTTGAAGTTTGATCTACGGAATTATACATGCAATTACATTTTTTACCAAGAGATGAGAAGGTGTATTTATTTGTTCAACAAAATTCTTTCATTATATTTTTAAGGCAAGCCATACAAAATTAAATTATTTAAATATATATATAGATGAGAACAATAATGTACAAAAATGAAATTGATTAGTGAAAACGAGGAACTGTAAAGACCAGGTGTCATTCGTTCACCACTTACCTATTTTTCCGATATATCTATCTATATCCGTATAGCCTATACACTAGAGTCAACAGCGTTTTATTTCCCGCATACCATATTTCCCTTCTTCTTAAGTTCTTTATTAAGTTCAGTGTGGCAGGATGGTACTTAGCGCGTAGGACTAGGGGGCAGTGTGGCAGAGTAATTAGCGCGTCGGACTCGTGATCCGGCGGTTGCGGGTTCGATCCACGACTATGCCATGTTGCAATGGCCTTGGGAAAGAAATTTAACCTAAACTTACGCAGTCCACCCAGCTTTAAAATGGGTACCCGACTAAGGCAAAGCTTGAGTTTGTGATATAATTATCATATATGCGCCTGCAACACCCTGCATATGGGTTAAAAGTGGCTTTCAAATGTACTGATCTGCTGGGGCATTAGTGTCGCAACAAGAGCAGCGACACACTTATGTTGAGTAACGAACTAAATTTCCCGAAAAAGGGATTAATATAGTATATAAAAATATCTATCAATTATTTATCTGGACACGTATCATGCACCCCTCTCTCCCAGATCATATTCCATCCTTTCAACGTTTCTTACTTTTACTATTTTTAAGTGAATATTATGCGGTATTTTAAATACCGGATCAACAATTGACTATATCTATAATTTGAAAAATGAAAAAGAACAAACAATTCGTTTCTTGTCAACCAACGGACTAATTTATTTTTCTGCACACTCGGTTTTCTGTTGCTTTTCTGCTTCATTTGTTTGGTTAGAATGGAATAAAATGGTTGCCTTTCTGCTTCCACGTCAAACGCATGTGGGATAGAGCACTATCAAAACCCCTCTTTCTATCAATTTTATTTTCGATTTTTGTCTCTTTGACCTAAGACTTTTACAGTTTTTGACATACTGGTATGACTATGAGAAATCTTTGGGCATTGAACCAATGTAGGCCATTACTTTCACTTGCATGCAAAACTGTATAACTGTTGCTTTAATAAACCTTTGGAAAAAGAATGTAAGCAACATAGAAGGGTGGGGGATTCTAGCGTCCGACTGAGTGCAAAGTTACTTCAACATTCTTCCACTAAGTTTTTCAAATCCCTAAAATGAACGGGCAGATCGAAAGACAAAGGGGAGTGAGGAGAGTAGTACAAAGTACTTTTGAACTTCTGAAGTACGCAGTTATTACAATTCAACCGTGCCTTTTCATCAGTACTAAGACAACTATATTTCCCCCTACAATATAAAAATAAAACAAAAATGATCTGAAGATTGGCCGCGCATATTCTATAACTGAATTCCAATTGATATTTACACACACTTTTCAGTTCCGTCCTTTGAACTCTCTTTGTTTTCTGCCACTCCAGTCTGTCGTCGCACATAAACTATTTGACCTTTCAGAGGTTACTGCCCTCGCATAACGTAGCCAGAAACGAAATATTAAAGACTAGATTCTATGCATATTACAAAGCGGCCTGTCTAAGAAGTCAGCCCAAACTAAGGCAGATTCGCCCATTCTCATTCATGGAGATTGAATAAGGTCGTGAACTTGATAGAGCAAATAACTCGGCAATTTTAAGTACATGTACTAGCATTACACAAGAATCCAGTGTCCTGAAAATTCCAGGATTTCGTAAGCCAATAAATAATAATAAAAGTCGCATAACGTCGCTCGTTTGAAGAGGATTGATACTCTCTAGATTCTGGATACTTTTGTTTTTATGATTTAAGTGTAATCAAAGGATTTTTTCCAGTCAGTATCATTCAAGTTGTAGTGAATTGTTCAAAAAATGTATCATGTACAATTGCTTGACTTGAGGATATAAGAAAAAAAACAAACAACATAATTATGAGTTCTCAATCTCAACATCAAATAAACTGCTGAATCAAAAGATCACTGAAGCATCACGCCCATTGCACAAGAATATTTATGTAATATTTTCCCTCTGAAAGATTGCAGTTAGAGAAAACTACCGCCAATCTTTAGCATAGACACTAATACTAGACAAAGTTTTTTTTTTAATTCATTAATACATTAAACATTAGGAAAGTATCTGTCCGTCCATGATTTTGCACTGCTTGCGGCCGCTAATATGGTACACCCCGCCTGCGGCCGCAAAATTTGTAATATTTTGCCGCGAATTTTCTGCAAAATTTACCGATTTTTCAAAGTTAAAGCTGCATATCTGACGATAGTAAATAGTTCGAGGGACATCCGAAAAGAAACAGGAAAAAAAGCATAACTCTTGAATTTATGGATATTTTTTAATTTTGTAAACGGGAAATAGCAGTGCAACAAACTATCTTTCACGGTGCACATTTTCAGCACCATTGATGAACGCAATATTGAACACTACTGGTTCCAAGATAGCTACCCCCATCAAAGACTGGTCAAAGCTGGCGGTCAGAGCTGTTGTGCGGGGTTTTTTTTGTATTCTAAAGGAATAAGACCTTCTGAAATTCACAAACAACTAGCAGAAACATATGATGAGGATGCTATGTCAAGATCTCGAGTGTATCAATGGTCTGCTTGGTTTGCAGAAGGCTGAACAAGTCTAGATGCTGAGCCAAAGTGTGGCCGCCCGAAAACATAGAACAATGAGGAGAACACAACTCGTGTTGACGAGCTCATCAAATGTGACAGGAGGGTGTAAGATAAGTGAGATTGCTTTGAAACTCGAAATTCTAAAAAATACGGTTCATGGAATGGTCCATGACACTTTGGGATATTGGAAGGTGTTTGCAAGATGGGTTCCAAATGTTAACGCCGGATCAAAAGTTTCGAAGGGTTAAAATTTCACCACGCCTTCTGCTGCTATGCCAACAAGACAATGGAGATGAGGATACTTCGTATATTTGTGTGCGGCCTGGTGGAGACTATCGAGCAAAGGATAACCTATTTGACAATCTGATTACTGGTAAGGAAACTTGGGTTCATCTAAATACCCCACAGATAAAACGCGACTCCATGACTTGGAAATATCCATCCCGTTCAAACTGCAGAGGTCCGCAGCTAAAGGGATGGCTACTGTGTTCTGGGATGCGAAAGGTGTGATCCTATTAGTCATTTTGCCACAGGGTAAGTGTATCAATGCTGCCCAATACTGTAGCACCCTTGACCGCCTCAGAGATGCAATTCGTCGCAAAAGACCTGGACTCTTGAGAAGGGGTGTTGTGCCAGACCTCGCACCTTTTGACTTCATTTGTTTGGACCCTTGAAGCGTCATTTAGGGGGCATGGCTTTCGAGACAGAAGGTGACCTCGTCGGTTAATTGAAGAATTGGTCTGCACATCATGACCTTGATTTCTTTCGAGTGGGTATCTATTCGCTGCTGTCGCGCTAGAAAAAAATGGATCGATCTCCATTGAGATAACGTTGAGTAGTAGACGAAGAGTGACACTTCAAACTGTGCGAGTTTCAAATTTATCCCATTAAAGCTTTCTGAGTTATGCCCCTTTTCCTGTTTCTTTTCGGACGTCCCTCGTATAAACGGTATAATAATTTTACCTAGCTAATGCAGTATGCATTAAAAAACTTCAGCGCTAATCATTGAAGGTTTGACTTAGCATAGAAAGCTATGCTTTTGATCGTTAGCCTGTGCTAGATCTAGATTAGGCTAAATCAAGGACTACAATCATTGTAGTACTATTCGTATAGTAGTCCTTGGGCTAAATCTATTATCAGGTGGCTGTGTGGTTTGGGAAACGCTTAGTTTAATGTTCACGATTGGAAATTCGAAATTATGAACTCTTATTACTTTCTAGAGATTTGATAATTCCGGCGGGACACAATTATAAAACATTGGCCAAGATCTAGTAGCCTAAATGTAGATTGCGTTTTGCCGTATTTAAATCAAGAAACCTCATTTATGTGAGTTCCAGGGTAGTTTGATCTATCAAGGCCTACTGAGACTAGATCTAAGTAATGATTTAAATACATGTAATATCAAATATGTTCTTCTAAGTAATCCCAATACTCGAGTCGAGATCTGTCAAAGAAAAAAAATTCCTTACTTGAAAAGCTTAGGTGCTATTTTTTTTTCTAGAAATTACTTGGGCTAACTAAGAATCACTTGGAATCACTCTAAGAATCACTAGGAATTGATCAATATACACTTACCAAATTTTGCACAGACTATATTGAAATTGCTAGAAATCATTAGAAAACCCTTGGAATCATAGAATAAGTCCTTGAAGTCCTTGGGCATACCTCGGAAGACACTTATTTTGTCATCAATTTAGGTCTCACAAATAAAAAAACCTAGGTTGTTTTTTACTGACTACTTGTATAACTTTTTCTGAGAAAGAAGCAATGACTGGGGAGAGGGATATTTTCAACGGAGTGTTTACAGGCCTAGAGTGTCAGAAGTTTAGGGCCGAAACACTTGCTATGAAGACTTTCTGCTATTTAGCTCCCGATGAGTATCTTACTATGGATGAGACTTCTTTTCTTTGTGTGTCAACATATAGACCCCTAACTTCAAGAACCCTAAGTAAATCAAATTGGGACTTAGTGAGAGTCTCATACTTTAAACCATATCCCAGTTCTAGCCATTGCGCCATTATGACATGCATTGCGACATTTCGCCAATGCGCAAACCAATCATTTGCAGCACGGAGTTTCAAAGGAGCTCCTTTCACATACTACAGTAATGAAGTGTCACAATAACTGATAGAAGGAAAAAGGTTAACTGCAGAACGACCTCATGGAAAACATTCCCATACAAACAAAGCTTAACCAGGAATTGTATGGAATCTGTGAGTATCATCCCTTAAAGTCTGTAACCACAAAAAAACCCCGAACAAATTGAAGTGCATCAGCATTAATCTATAATCTCTCAAAATTGTACTTTAACCTGTTAGTGTTATCATGATGAACGATAACATAATGCTATAGTTTTGTTACCACGTAAAACTAAGCAAGACAGCAGAACTCACTAACCTGAACATAGACTTTCCATCCTCTTGCTCTCCCTTAGAGGATGGTCACACAGTAAAAAAAAAACTTTGCAGATAGCAGATAGCAGATATACCTTCTTAGCTTGCTACATTGTAAATTTCCATTATTTCCTACAATCATGTTTGTCTTGTATATAAAGCCTAACTAAACAAAAATACTATCTGCTTCTTCTCTCTCCTCAGCTCCACCAGCCCCCTAATCAAAAAGAAAGTCTGACCAAGCATGCCATGTCTATAACTTTGAAATACATCTCTTTAATAACTACTCTTAGCCTAACTATCAACACTATGCAGTGTGTCAGACGTAAAAAAACACATACTCTAAATTCTCATCCAATTTTAAAAGATATAATACATAACATATTTTGTGTCTGTAAAACAGTAATAAACAAATCTTCACAAAAGAGTTAAAGGGAAGAACTTAGAAATTTTAAGGTGAAAGTTTATTTAATACTGTTAATGTTATAAACTTTTTTGAATGACATACATGTATTCTTTTACTTACTTACACTATAAATCAAAAGTTAAGCTGACAGACAGGTCAGTGATTGAGTTTGATGAATTCCTTTTTAATTTGCATAACAAGAATATGAGATAGTGTAAAGGTAATTTATAAACAAAATTAGATGAATTTAAAACTTTAAACTTTAAGTAGTAGGCATAAATAAGGGATTTATAGATGTTTTTCCTATCAACCAGACAAATCCTCCATTCCATTCAATACACAATATAATATATGATTTTACAAATATGAAACTTTCTCATCTATTGCAGTTGACTCATTTTGAATTAGCCCATCTGATTCAAGTTTATTAAAGTCTAATATACAAATATGTAGATTAAAATCAAACAAAAAAGTAAATAGAGATTCGTTGCACCTTATACTTTTAGTTTTACCACAAACATATAAAACAAATTTTTTTAAATGGAAATAATTGTGAGAATAAAAAACAAAAAAAAAATCATAAAAAACCTGAAAAAAAAACCCATAAAAAAACATCAGACATAAAACTGTTTAGCTGAAAAGTTGTGAATTTTCGAACATTAGGAAAAAAAAAGGATTTATATTAGTACAACTGCATTTTAATCCTTAGAGCGCATTTTTTGTGTGTACTTATGAGAGGCTCGAAACAACTTCACCTTACATTTCTGCGAAGGATGGAGACAAGTTCAAGTTTATCATACAAACGTTTTTCTTTAATACTCTTTGGAAAAATATAAAGTAAATTTCTTTTTCACAAAGCACCCTCAAGATTGCAAGTTTACTTTATTGCAATGTCTCACACAACTGGTGGCCATCTGCCCTCGTGAAAATCCAAATATTATTTAGTGAATGGGAGATTTTCATTTTACAATCAAAAAGACAAAGAATTTCAAAAGGTTAAGACCAAAGGGGCAGCGTGGCAGAGTGGTAAGTGCGTCAGAATCGAAGTCTGGAGGTTGCGGGTTCGATTCCTGATCATGCCATATTGCAATTGCCTTGGGAAAGCAATTTACCCTAACTTTCCCCAGCCCACACACATGTAAAATGGGTACCCATCTGCAGGCAATTCCTGAATTTGTGATATGCGCCTGCAAGACCCTGCATGGGTTAAAAGTGGCACTGCTCTGTGACGACACAGTTACGCTGAGTAACGATGTCGAATTTCCTGAAAGGGATTAACATAGTGTATATATAAAAAAAAAATTTAAAATTAAAAAAAGAAAAAAAGAAAAGGCAAAATCAATACAAATTTAGTAAAAGTATCGAGTCGTGTAAATATAGAAATGAAGCAAAAGAAATGTGTACATATGAATAAATCAAACAAAAATCATCAACATTTATTAACTTGACAGTAACCTAGAACTTTAAAAAATAGAGTAACGTATTAATCTATAAATACTGGTTCATCGATATGATATACATGTACATGAATATTAATGAAAACCAATAAGAAAAATAGCATAAAAAATGTGTTGAATCGATAAGTGATGACATAAGTTTAAAGAGATTTCAATGTTTTGAACACTTCAATTTCTTAGCTTGTAAGTACATCTTAAACTTAATAGCTTTCAATGTAGATAAATGAACACTGCTGCTATATAAAGATTTTTAAACCTGAGGAAAACCTCAAAATGGAAAATGTCAGATGGTGTTGGATATGGTGTTTGATATGGCATATTAAAGGAAATAAGCATTTATTGGCCTCATGAATAGAAGCTGAATGAATAATGACCTCAGTGGAAGAACGTTGAAATATTGAAAGACATTGGTTATCACTTTTTAAAATTTGGTTCTGTTTTGTTCGTTTGATTTTTAATATATCTGACTCAACTTCAAGGTTTAATCAGAGACAACTTTAGAGACAAGTAAAAATATGCTCCTCCACTGCGATGTAAGGAGCACTTGCATTCATCGCACTCAATTAAGTTAACCCAACACTGGGCTGACCTGACTTAACTCCGTAATCCATGATGCCAGACACTTGGAAAATAGGCTGCTACTACTAATGTAATAATAATACCAATTTAAAAGTCCTTCGTTTGATTCGGCTGAGGATTCAACCAGGCACCTCCCGCATTATCAGTTGTCTCGATGTGTAAAATTTACAAAACGCAAGATGTATAAAAATAATTCAAACAATGACAACATTAAACTTATAATGTAAAACAATTGACAAGTATTTTTTGTGTAAGGGTAAGTACGAAGTAATTTTGTCATCAAAATAGAACTCTGGGTTGTGTTTCTCTTTTTCAGGATAGGCTGATAATGTTACCTTATAAATATTCAATTGAACTGTGTTCAACAAAGCATGGGTGTTGTTTCCCAGGTGCATCAAAGTGATTAGGACTAGAGTGAAGGATCCACAGAGAAGGGAATTTAAAAGGATATATCAACTTAAACAACGACTGATCAGGACTACTTCAACAAAAATAATCACACTTCCATTACTGTGCCTAAACAGCCATCCTATAAACATTTGAGAAGTTCATTAATGCAACCCTACTTTGAAAATGACTGTACACTTTTACATCTAGTCTCATCTTCAATTTGGAAAACATTTGAAACGACAAAATATTTTCCGCAATATTTTACATAAGACCTTCCTTAAGCTTTCTTGTTTAGTTTCTATTTGAAGAAATTGAGGAAAGTGATTTTCAATTATTAAAATATATATGTAATTTAAGGTATATGTGATTTAAAACAGCAGCTTTTTCTGTAATCTCCCTTTCATCAAGTGAATAAATTTCATTCTAATTTTCAAATCTAAAATAAAATATCAAGAAAAAAAATGTTTTAAAAAGTCCATGCATATAAAATGCTGCCTTGAAATTTCAGGAACATGAAACCCACAAAAAATAAAAAAAAAGTTTGGATGGGTAAACTGAAAGCCCTTGGAACCATCAACATTCTTGAACATGGAATGCAAAAAGTTGTAGCAAGTTTTGGCTATGTTCTTATCACCTTTTTACTTTCAACACAAAGACAATGCTGACGAAAGCTTTCGTATCAGGACAGCGTGTCTTGGATTGCATATCGAATCTGCTCCAGCATCTCTGTGTTTTCTGTATTGGTGTGGTAGTTCGCTTCAGAGGCGGGGTTTGATTCATCAAAGCTGTTTTAAGTTTTCAAAAGGCAAATAACAGGGTAAATTTGACTTGTAAAAATGTTAAAAAACTTGTTAAATAATGCAGTTATTCTTATCCTTTTACTTTTTTTAAGTGGGAGATCATTTTTGCTACACTATGTAAATAATCAGCGCTTCTATGAACAAAACTATTTCATGATAACAATGTCTTATTGATAGTAAATTGATCGTGGCCTTTTTTCGTATACAATCAAAGCAGCCCCAAAAATAAGAATTATAAACATAAAGTAAAAATTGATGTACCTAGTACTTCCTCACCACATATAGCCTTGCAATTTGAACAGCGCAGTCAAGAGGTTAATGTATGGATTTCAAATATATACAGATTTAAGGGCCGACGCAGAAATTAAAAGCCATAGATATAAGGTTCTTGCCTTAGCATAATTCCTGAACTCATCAGCCTCTTGATGTTTTTCAATCTGCACAAAGTCATGATATGTGGTACTGGGGCAGTACGAATAATAGTAAAAAAGTTACTAGACTGAAAATATGGCAAAGGCAAGGAAAAAGTAGCAGTAAAGATTCGTTAGTTGTACCTACAGTGAAAACTAAGACCTATGGAGAAAAATCATTTTCATATGCAGCTCCTCACATTTTGGAACTCGCTCCCTCTGCCCATTCGACAGATAAAGGACTCGCAGGAGTTCAAGTCTGCGGTAAAAACGCACCTATTCCAAATGTATCTGTCCTAACTTTGTTTTGTTCTGTGAATATGTATTGAAAAGATGTCAATGTCATTGTTGTCTAATGCGCTTTGAGCTTTTTGTAAAAGCACTATATAAATGTTCTTTATTATTATTATTATTATTATTATTATTATTATTATTATTATTTATTAATAAAAGAAAAAGCCATTGGAAATGTTAAAAGATAATTTTAGAATTGATATATTTGATAAAAAAAAACATCTCCAACGCTGTTAGCGGGACACTTGACAATGATGTTGATTGTGTAAGAGTAAAATTTAAGTTTTCTTCTCCCTCCATGTCAGTCAGTTAATTGACTTTTGTGAATGATTTATTGATATAAAGCTGAAATATTTTTTATCTTGACTTTGTAAACGTATAATACATTAAACTTTGTGTTTTAATTTTGAAGGATTGAGATTAACGCTTTGTATGACAAACATTACAAACAGAAAGT